>JAJIYU010001355.1:0-37050 GCA_030144865.1 Tinospora cordifolia | reverse complement strand
AATTTTAAAAGTTTATTTTAGTTTTTTAGTTTTGATTCATGTTTAAGCAATTATATCATCCATGCCATGTTAGTATCATGCTTAGGCTTTTAAATTAAAGTATGATGCATGCCTTATGAGTGTTTCATGAATTGATTGTGTATATCCTGAATTTTATTTTGATTTCATATTTTGAAATTTATTTTATGAGATCATGATATGAGAGTTAAGCTGAGACAATGGTGATAATAACCACGCATCATCATAGTGATCAAGGCGATGCTATGAATGTTCTTTTCATATGACTTAGGTTATATGATTTTCAGACCTAAGTACTTAAGGGTCATGCACCACAGTACCTTGTGAGTCACCACGTGTAACAGGTTAATGTCGACACGTGCCACTAACGAGTTGATGCCAAGTGGGCCCCATTTAGTTAGTTAAGAGCATCAAGGATTAAAGGCCCTTTTGGTCTGAGAATCGACTTGAACAAATTGTTGTTTGAAATGCCTAATGATTAATTATGATTGTATTATGAGTTTGAATGTGAAAGATGGTTGTTTGAAAAGGATCCACTGGGCTATGTGCTCACTCCTTCCTTTCTTTTTTTTTTCAGGAACATGAAACCTATGAAGTAGTTGAACATGGATAGTTCTTAGAAAGTTTTTACCTTATTATTTTTAAAATTTTTAAGGGCATGTTGCCCAAAGTTTAAATCTTTTCTATTGAAAAGTATTTTGAAGTTTTTCATTGTAATAATTAGTTTTTTCTTTAAAGTTTTGTATTTTCAATTTTTTTCTATTATGAATAAAATAGTTTAAATTTCTTTATCTCTTTTAATTTTCCTTGATTTTATTAAAGTGAAAATTTTCTATCCTTGAATTTTTATACAAAGGTATGAGATATTGAAAAAGAGAAGAACAAGTGTGTGTTACATGTAAAGTAACACCAGCCCGACCCGCCAGTTGGTTTAGTCCACTGTCAAGAGAATGGTGGTTATGTCCAATGCTTAAGGATACAGGGGTTGGGGTGTTACAATTTGATGAATTTTTTTTTTCAGGGCCTGTTCAGCTAGGTCTTAACTTAATCAGTTCTACCAGTGTTCTTGGCTGAGGGGTCAGTCCCAATATGAGCTTTGATCTTGGATTCTATTTCTCTATCAGGTGGTAGTTTCGTAAATCACTTGGAAACACATCTTTTATACAATTTATTTCACGATTTTCTCAAAATTTTATTTCTTGTTCTCCTTCTTTGTTTCTTGCGGTCACTTGCTTTGATTCTTTAGAAATGCTTGAAGTCGATGTTTTTCTTGATTGACCCTAACTATTATCCCTTTGGATGTAGTTAGTCTCAAGGAATGACTAGCCTCTTGATTTCCACTTTTAGTTCGTTTGGCAATGACACCTGATGATTTTGAACCTCGAGCTATGACTGCATTAGAGGTAGAGTCTTCATCACTTGCTTGACCACTTGTCGAGTGATTTCTGCCATTACCTCTGTCGATAGAATTTCCACGGGAGTTGTTGGTGCCACAATTGCCCCTCAAATCCTCTGATTAGATGCATTGGTGTTTTTCGCCCTCGCCGTGTTTGTTCAATTTACTTTCATTATCCCCAAGTCAAAAGTCATTTTAGTATCTAATAAGGTATCATAAGAAGTCTTAAAGAAAAGATAAATTTGGGGTACACAACCTGTCTTTCCTTATCCTTGAGATACAAAATGTTTTTCCAGACTTACACAAATGATCATATTTCTTATATCATCCTTGCATTCATCTTTTCAAGTTTTCATTTCATTAGTGCTATCATGACTCTAGATTCATGTCCTTAGGTTCTTGATTTGTTTAGTGACCTATAAGTTTATTCTTCTAAGTTCTATTTGAAGGTTTCAAGGCCCTCCAATGTTGTTGGGCACAGGATTATGATCACATTACATGTGATATACGTATTTATGAAATAAAGCATGCATGCAAATAATAAAGCAATCATGTAATCATACAAGTTCACAGTAGCATAATAAAATTCCAAATTTTCATTTGTACCTCTAAATTTGAGCGTCCCATATCAACCTTGTAAATTGACACAGGCTTCCACTCAGAGATCTCACTACACCCAAATAATTTTTCAAACATCTCAACAACTAAGGTTTTCTAAGCCCCACTATACATGATCGTCCCATACTAACCATGCATAGGGAAACAAGTTCTTCCAAAATTACCGATCATTCACCAATTATGGCTCGTCATTCTTCGAGTTTAGGATTCCTTTATACCCCCGAATCCCTATACATCCCATACTATATAGAAGCCAGAGATACAAGATTCTTCCAATCTCATGTCCTGACCAATCAAGTATTTTGTTTTCACACATTATTAGTCTTTAACCTATGTACTAAAAGTTTTTATTTACGATCCACTATGCCACCCTTGGCTACATCTAAGTCTCTACCTAAGGTCTCTTTCCTAGACCTAAGGTTTCAATTTTCAATTGAAAGGTTCAACCCTCATCTAGTTCTTGTACCACTCCTAGCATTATCCTTGTACTCTAGTGCTTTCCTTTGCTCTTAATTACCTCCTAATTTTTCTTGTAAGAAATAAGTGTGTTCTTCAACTCCGACTACTGGTATGAGTTAGTGGGACAACCTCCAGATTGGGCAGTGAGACTAGAGTCTGCTTAAATAACTGCACTTTCTTGGATGTCATAACCCATTTTCCTTTCATGTCTTCATGTTGATACCATATTGATTCTTTAATATGGGATAAAATGAAAGATTTTGATATTAAGAATCATGAACTGTCATAGTGATCCATAGGGATTGTTGTGGGTGTTCTTTGCATGTAATTAGTTTATATAGGTGAGGTCCCAAAATACTTGGAATATGGGTGAGACCCTAAGTCCAATGAAATTTGGCATAAAGGAATACATTTTCACTCAAAGGAGGTATTTTGACAAAAAAATCAAGGGTTGAAATCCTTTTAGTCTAAATTACAACAATTAACAAGAAGTTGTTTGAAACACCTAATGATTTTAAGTGTTTGAATTTGGATGTTTCATTAGTTTGAAATAATAACTTGGTCGTTTCGAATGATCTATTAGGCTACGTGCTCACCCTTTCTAATTTTATTTTCTGAGGAAATTGAATCTTTGAAGATGCATGAGATTAGCTAGGTTACTTTTAAAAAGTTTCTATTTTAATGTGAGGGCATATTGCTCAAATTTTGAATATTCCGTTGTAGTTAATATTCCAACAAAACCTTTTGAAAACTTATATTTCCTTTTGAAAAACACTTTTCAAAACAATTTCAATTTCAAAATAGAAGGTAGGGTATTTTAAATATAATTCAAAATAAAAGTCTTACCTGATTGAGTTAACTCTTTCTAATTTTTGCCTAATATATGTAGTAACTAAGCTCTGGTACCTCCTTGTGTATCATAGTAGTTCTTTTCGCCCAGTGTTTCTACCAACTGAGCTTTGATACTGCCATTGTAAAACCCCAACCCCCAACTCGGTGGTCCAAACCACACAGTGGGCTGAGCCGTGCTACTTTTACAAGTGACTCACACTTGACTTTCTATTTTCTTTTATCCCAAGTTTGTTGGACTTTCAGAGTACTCAACTCAATTACATTTACTTAATTCAACAAGATAGGATAACTAAAGATAAGATGGTTCTTCAACTTTATTGATAAGAAGAAGGAGTACATAGCTCGAATGTAATACAACAGAATAATCAAAATTGAGCAATACACCCTTACAATGAATTAAAAATTCTCTAAATAAAATACTCTAGCACATTTCCTAGGTGATTGGAATGCATCTTTATTTTTTCAATTCCCTGAAAATTAAAGGAGGAAGGGCAAACACAAAGCCTAGTGGATCATTTTAAAAATAGTTAAATCATTATTTCAAATCAATAAGGCATTCACATCAAACAAATTCAAACATTAACTGATTCAATCAATTTATCATTTAATAGTTGAAAACATAGGCTAAAAGGAATCAATCTTGATGTTCTTATCAAAATACTTCACAATGAGTGAAAGGGCATTCCTTTATGCCAAGTTTCACAGGATTTAGGGCCTAACTCACATTTCATGTATTTTGAGATCTCACCCATATGAACTAGGAACTAATCCAAGTTCTTTCATATCTAAAAAACACCCACAGTAATCCTTGTGAATCACTATGACAATATGTCGTTCTTATCATAATCAATCTTTCTTTTCTTAAATCAACCGTGAATGATGAAAATAAAATTAAACATGCGACCATGATATTCACATTATCAAAATGGCATATAGCATGCATCTTTAATCAAACAAATCTAAACATGTGAGATCTAAGCATAACATGATTTGATGAGAATAAAACATGGTATGCATGATAAATTGAAAAAAAAAACATGCATATGAATTACCCATTGAATTTAAAATAACAAGATAAGAGTTTCGAAATCATTCCACCTCAAATAGTTTTTCTTCTCTTGAAGCCTTTATTGAGTATCCTTCAGATCTCCCAAACTGCTAGCACAGAAATTTGTGTAGTACTCTGTTACTATTGCTCCAACTATTGCTTAGAACAACTAAAGAAAAGGAGGGATGTGAAAAGGGAGGCAGAGAGAGCAAAAAGGAACTTCTTCAGTTCTTACTGCGGTAAAGAGAATGGTGCTCATGCTTAAGTTTATATATAGTTCTAATGGGCATGAATTGACAAGTTTGGGATGTCTTAATTGTAGAAACCTTTCTAAAACTCTTTTCTTTTCCATTTTATTTGTTTCCTATGCATAAGAATTTGTAAGTAAAGGTTTTAAAAGATGCTAATACATTCTTTTGGGTTCATTTCATTTTAGAAACCTTTCCAATTCTCTATTTTACTCATTTCCCAACCACATGTATTAGTAAGAAATTATTTTAGAAGTTGCTAATATATTCTTTTAAGTTGATTTCATTTTAGAAATCTTTCTAATTCTCTATTTTACTTGCTTCCCAAGTACATATATTAGTAAGCAATTATTTTAGAAGGTGCTAATACATTCTTTTGAGTTGATTTCATTTTAGAAACCTTTCTAATTATCTATTTTACTTGTTTCCCAAGTACATATATTAGTAAGCAATTATTTTAAAAGTTGTTAATATATTCTTTTGAATTAATTTCATTTTGGAAACCTTTCTAATTCTTTATTTTACTTGTTTCTCAAACACATATATTAGTAACTAATAATTTTAGAAGTTGCTACTACATTCTTCTAAGTTGATTTCATTTTAGAAACATTTATAATTCTCTATTTTTTTTTATTTGAAGAGAATGAGGATTTTGGAAAGTGTAGATTTTCAGCGACTTCCTTGATTGTAATAATCCCACATCGGCTGGACCTCAAAGTTGAAACTGGGCTATGAGTGCATAAGCGGTTGTTCACTAGTGCCGAGGCCTTTCGGAGATGGCTCAAGTTCGAGTCTCTCTAGGAACAAAACCCCCACGGTGTGTCCGTGGCTAAGTGGGCACAATATCGTCACGTAGTGGGACTCGGTGTGTTACATTGGTTATTTTTGTTTTTTATTTTTCATTTTTTATCATCTTTTTCCTTTCGTTTTATTTTTACCTACTTTATTTTATACTTGGAATATGCATAATTTCCTTTCATCTAAAAATTCTCAATTAATATTGTTTCTCATTTTGTCCAATTATAAGTTAAAATGTATAAAATCTTGTATTTCTAAAATTCTCAAGGATTTATTTTATTTTATTTAATCAAATTTTGTACAAATTTTCAAGGTAATACAACTTTAGTGAGATGATTCAGAATGACCCATACAGTATCTTCTCCCTTTTTGTTTCGAGGCAATCCGCAAACAAAGTTCATGGTAATGTTATCCCACTTCCATTCAAGGGTAGGGAGTGTTTGTAATATTGCGGATGGTTTCCAATGTTCTGCCTTCACTTGTCACAAGTTAAGTACTTGAAAACATGCTTAGCCATATCCCTCTTCATTCCTCTTCACTAGTAGGTTTTTCTGAGGTTTTGATACATCTTGTCGCCACCTGGATGCATCATATACTTGGTCTGATGGGCCTCATCCAATATGGCCTGCTTATTATGTCCAATTTGGTGTACATAGATTCTATTTTCGAGCTTTAGGGAGTTTTCAGCATCAAGGCTGAAGTCAGCATGCTTACCTTGTTCAACTCCTTTTATCAGGCTTATGAGCCACTTGTCTTGCTTTTGTTCATCCATGATTTGATGTAGAAGATTTGGTTGGCAAGACATGATATAGAGCTAGGCCTATTTCCCATCCAAGTTTACACCCAAATTGAACTCCTCAATTAGTTGGTACATCTGACCCTTCTCCTCATCCTACTTATTGAAATTCCTACTCAAGGCATTGGCTACTACATTGGCCTTCCTTAGATGGTAGTGTAGTTGGAAGTCATAATCCTTAAGAAACTCCATCTATCTTCATTGCCTAAGGTTTAGCTCTTTCTAGGTGTAGATGTACTTCAAACTCTTATGATCTGAAAATAGATTGAATTTCTCACCATAAAGATTATGTCTCTAGATCTTTAGTGTAAACACGATGGCTGCTAACTCTAAGTCATGAGTTGGGTAGTTCTGCTCATGGATCTTTAGTTGTCGCGAGGAATATGCAACAACCTTTCCATCTTGCACCAAGATCATTCCCAACCCATTCTATGAAGCATCCATATATAGAACAAATGTAACACTATGGGTAAGAGTGACTAAGATGGGGGCAGAAGTCAATCTCCTCTTCAGTTCTTGGAATGCTTGTTTGCATTTCTCGTTCCATGTGAACATAACTCCTTTTCTAGTCAACTTGGTCATGGGTTTTGTTAACTTGGAAGTCTTGGATGAATCTTCTGTAGTATCCAACTAGGCTTAAGAAACTCCTAATCTTTATAATTGTCTTTGGTTATGTTCAGTCCATAACAACTTTCACCTTCTCTAGATCCACAGAGATGCCTTTTACTGATACTACGTGATCAAGGAACTTGACCGTCTTCATCTAGAATTCACACTTGCTAAACTTGGCATATAATTGGTGTCTTCTAAGGGTCTCCAACACAAAGTCTCAAGTGTTCTAAGTGTTTGGCTTCTTACTTAGAGTAAATCAGGATGTCATCCACGAATACCAACACAAATTGGTCAAGGTATTATCTAAACACTTTATTCGTCAAATCCATGAATGTTGTTGGGGCATTGGTAAAACCAAAGGGCATCACGGTGAACTCAAAGTGTCCATATCATGTCCTGAAGGTTGTCTTGTGTATATATGACTCTCGAATTCTCAATTGATGATATCCTAAACTAAGATCACTTTTTGAAAAATGAGTGGCTCCTTTCAATTGATTGAATAGGTTATCGATCCTTGGTAGAGGATACTTGTTGTTTACGGTTGCCTGGTTCAATTTTCGATAATTGACACATAGAATCATGGACCCATCATTTCTCTTTACGAGCAACACTTGAGCTCCCTATGGTGATTCACTTGGCATAAAGAATCTTTTTTCCTGGAGCTTGTCTAGATAAGTCTTTAACTAGGTCAGTTCTACTGGTGCCATCTTGAGGGAGGTATGGCTATCGGGTTGGTTCCAGGTGAAGTGCAATCTTGAACTCTACTTCTCTAGTAGGTGGTAGTCCAGGTAAGCCATCTAGGAATACATCTTCAAACTCACTAACAACTGCTAAGCCTTTGATTCTTTTTTGCTCTATAGGGTCTTCCTCATAGAGTTTCTCAAACTCATCTTTCTGCTTCAGGTATTTCAACATGACTATCGATGGGCTTCTCGGTAATCTTCGCATATTACTATCGATTTTATAAGTTTCCCCTAAAGGTACTATTATGGTTACTTCCCCTTGGGAAAATCTATTTGAGTCTGATACTCATCTAACCAGTCCATCCCCAAGTTCACATCATATCCATAAAATGGTAAAGTACATAGGTCGACATAGATTAATTTATTGCCAAATGTTAGCTCACAACCCACATGTTTTTTGAGGTGACGATGGTTCATATTGGTGTGGATACATTTAATGTCATGGGTAATGTTTTTGTTACTTGTTGTAACCTGTCAGCTAGCTCTTCATAGATAAAGGATTTCATGGCACTCAAATTAAATAATAGTTTCATAGCAACATTGAATAATAGGAACATACCTTCCACAACAGAGACTTGATCTTCCTGAGCCTTAGCAAGAACAAACATTCTAGCCTGGTTGTGACCACAGCCTTGGTTTCCCCCTTGATTGGCATTATGTTATTACTATGTGCCTTCAGGACGACCATCCTAACCTCTCATTGATTGTTTTATGGCTATTGCTGAGGAGCCTAAGCTGATGCAATTGGACAATTTCTTACTATGTGGCCCCTTTGCCTACACAGGTAGCACAGTCGTTGTGTCCTTGCATGTTATTTTGACTTATTTTAAGGTTGCCTTTGTTTCAAGGCTTGAGGTGCCTTCCCACCATTCTTGTTCTTTTTTTGAGGCCCTTGATTGTCTTTGTCATTCCCTGGCCTTTTATTTCTACCCCTAAATCTTTGTTCCAAATCCAGTTCTTATTCAAGTATTAAGGCCCTTTCTACGACATCTCTATACGTTTTCAAGTCTAGTGTCACAATGCATTTATAGATCTTGATCATGAGACCTTGTGCAAATTGATTGGTTTTCATTTTCTCTTGTTGAATCAGCTGCTGGAAGAATTTAGCAAACTCAGTAAACTTCCTCTCATATTCGGCTGTAGTCAGGTCCCTCTAGTTTGGTCGAATGAAGTCTTCTTGCATCCTCTTCAATGTGGATACCACAATGAAATCGCTGAAGTATTATGCATGCACGTATTTCAAATGTGAGCAAGCGAAAAAATAAAACGATAACAAAATCTACAAATTTGTGAAAAAAAGAAAGGTTTCCATTTGATGCATGTGTGATGACCAAACAAAAAGGCCAACTAGAAAAAATACTATTAGCATGAAATCAGATCTAATATGGGCCATCCAAATGAGATTAGAATATAATCTAAACCCTTTTGTGTTCACACATGGTTAGGAAACCAAATGAGGCTCATATCTTTGTAAAATGGGAAAGCTTCCAATGTGGCTAACTTGACACCCAAGAGAAAAGGGAAGATAAGAAAGTTGTTAAGTGCCCATTATCTAATCCTATCTTGACATCTTGACTGAGTTAAAATATATTCCAAACCTGATTTATGCTCACACTTAAATAAGAAAGCAAATAAGAGCCAAATTTGTGCTCGCACATGGATAAGAAACTCTAGTGGTCCCACTTGCCCAAACCATGAGATTACTTGCCAAAACCAATGCAAACCATCCCCTTGTGAGTATGGAAAGAATCTCTTGTGTGTGTGTTGTCCAAGCTATCCCCCTTGCTCTACTCTATATAAACCTCCTAGTGCTCTTATTCTCCTCATCCCAAAGCAAGAGTTAACAGTTCCCTCTTCACTTTCTCTAGCCTTCTTCTTGGCAACCCCTTTCCATTCTCACTTGTTCTTAGGTGTTTCAAAGTGGGAAGTTAGTTACTTTGATGTCCTTGAGTGTTCCTTGAGTGCTAGGAGTTGGAAGGAAAGAGAACATTTGCCTAAATTCCAAAAAGTTGCAGATTAAGGTGGATGAGACTTCTTGAATGTCCATTTTACTAGTTGAGATTAATAACATGCTCATGCTTGTTTTAATATCAATTTATCATGCATATTTTAATTTCAATCCACAATTCATGATTTAATTTTTATATCCATGTATATTCCATGTTTATGCATCCATGACCGAGTGTAATTTCTCACATCTTTTTTGACACTAGAGCAATAGCTGAGCTAAATAAGCAATTGCAAGCCTTGCTAATGTCGAACGCTTTTGGGAGACTCAGGTATGTTTTTATGCTTGAATGTTACATGTAAGCATGCTGAATTTTACTTCTTTTATTATGATTCACATGTGTGTGAGATTAAATAAAAGAGGTTGACACTAAGAACTACGCACTATCATAATAATCCAAAGGGATGCTACATATATTCTTTACATATATTGTGGATATATGGTTTGTCGTGTTGTGTGTGTAGGGCATAGCATAAAATACTTAGAATGTGGGCAAGAGTCCATAATTCTAATGGATCGTGACAAGATGAATTATCTTTCCACTCAAAAAGGAGGTATTTTGGATAAGAACATTAATGGATTGGACCCCTTTTCAATCTGAATTACAACAATAACAACAAATTGTTTGGAACGCTTAATGTATGCAAGTATTTGAATTTGAATGTGCTATTAGCTTGAATTAGTAAATTGATTGTTTTAATAATGATCCACTGGGTTGTGTGCTCACCTTTCCTCTCTTATTTTTTCAGGAAATTAAACACAAGATCATACATGCTAAAGACTTAGGATGCTAGTTTTTAAAAAGTTTCTTCATTTATTTTGATGTAAGGACTTGTATTCCAAATTTTGAATAATTAGAATGTAAGACTTCTACAAAAATAAATTTCTTTTTTAAGTTATGTACTTGTCCCTTATTTTATTTAATGAATAAGGATTTGAAATTTTTTTTTTATTTCTTGTATCATTGCCTTATTGAATTTCATCAGAGTTAATTAATCTTGTTTAAGGCATGAGATAAAGAATTTGAAAGTCAAGTTGCATACTTATAAAGTAACACCGACCCAACCCGCTTTGTGGTTAATTCCAATTGAAAGTCTCGGGGGCTGGGTTGTTACAAGTGTGGTATTAGAGCCTATGCATTAGCTGCTGGGTAAGAATTGGAAAGTCAAACCTAGAAATTAGTTGTTGGGCTAGAATTAGAAGGTTTAATTTTATACCAGTTGTCATATCAAATTTAGAAAGTATTAACTCTACTAGGTTTGACCTATACTTTGAGTTGAAATTAGAATGACCTACCTTCTATTTTTTAAATTGAAATTTGCTTTGGAAGGTGTTTTCAAAAAGAAAATATATGTTTTGAAATGTTTTGTTTGGATAGAAAGGTTGTAAGTTGAGCTAATAGTGGGTAAGTCTTATCCCAAATAAAGCTAAACATTAAAAGGGAGGCCAATTATCCTGCCCAAAAAAGCGTAGTTGCTAAGCAAACTTCAGTCTCACCGCTCGATTTGGAGGTTGTCACACTAGCTTGTACGAGTGGTTTAAGTTGAAGAACACCCTTACTTCTATAAAAGAAAATTATAAGGTAGAAAATTAGAGCAAGAAACTTACTAGAAGTTAAAAAAAGATACCAAAGGTGGCGTCTTGATTAAACAAAGGTTGTAAGTCAACCATATTGAAACCTTGGGTCTAGAGGAATGAACTTAGGTAGAAACATGGGTGAAATAGTGGACCAAAAACATAAAACTTTAGGGCATAGGTTAGAAACTAAAAATGTGTGAAAACAAAATATTTGTTTGGTCAAGACACGAGATTGAAAATATTCTGTCTCTAGTTTCTATCTAGTATAGGATGCATAGGAATTGAGGGGTATGGAGAAAACCTGGACTCGAAGAATAATGGACCATGTTTGGTGAATGATTGGTAACTTTGGAAGAACTTATTTTTCTATGCTTGGTTGGTATGGGACGGTCAGGAATAGTGGGCTCGGGAAACCTTAATTATAGATACATTTGCGAAATTGTTTGGGTGTAGCCATTTTCTAAGTGAAAGTTTAAGTTGAAGGGGTAAAGTGGTATGTGACACTTTGTAATACACAAAAAATTTGGGTTTAAAAAAAGGACAATTAGTGGAACTTTTCAATTGGTAGTACTATTCAATTGGCAACACTGTTTGTCAGCGACATGTCACGACAATCGACGATGACAATCGGTGACACTATTTTGTCGGTGGCACTGTAGCGCACTGTTCACTCGAGAAAAAACAACAATAGTGGTACTGCTTTGTCGGTGGTACTATAACACACTATTTTGTCGGTGGTACTGTAGCGCACTGTTCACTACTGTCTATGTGTGTCATTTCTGCATAAAAATCTATATAAACCAACCCCTTTGATTCACAAATTCATCCCAACAAGAAAAAAAAAATCTCTTTGCTTACTCTCTTTTCTTCTCTCATTCTTAGTTGTTCTAAATGCCAAATATAGTAGCAAGAAGAGAAAAACCCAAGTTTTTACATAGCAGTAGGGACGACGTACTTTTGGGAATTTATTTTGGAGCAATTGGAGGTTTCTACAAGTCAAGGCAGGTATAATGACTCTATCTAAGTTTATTTGTATAGGATTTGAGATATTAGGATGCCAAAAGAACAAGAGATGGGTAAAACATGTGTAGAAATGTCCACTTTAGTACATATTTTAATATTGTTTACATATACTATGTTACTATTCACAAATCTGTTCATAGGGTACTATTCACTATTACTATTCACGGGGGTACTGTTTAGTATTATTATTCATAAGTATTGTTTACATTTACGTATTGTTCATATATACAGAACTGTTCATGAACAGTTATTAAATCATATTTTCGAAACGTAGATCTTGAAGACTAAGAGTCGAAGACTTTAAACAATTTGGAATAACAATGCAAGGATTCAAGGGAGTCAATTGTTGAGGTGGAAGTGACTGCTTCAACTCTTTCGTATGGTTTTCGTTAAGATATGAAACAAAATTTTGTATGATTATTGTTATGAGTTGTTTTAGAAGCATGTTAAGGTGTATGCCTATGAATGAATATCTATTTGTTGTTGTGGATTCATAGCGTGCTATGTTTTGCATGAAAGTAAGTTAGAGTTAAGAATCTATGCCATGGATGCCATGTGATGAATAAAATGATTAATCTGATTACGAGCATGTTAACTTTTCTATTTGTATCCTCTAGTTATTTATATTCGATATTTGAAACGTGAATATACTTGTGATCATTAGTCAAAGATGATAAAGAGAACTAACCACATACTGACACAGTGATGCAGATACTATAGCTGTCGTCTAGCATCACCATGGGTATTCCTAGCCCTAGGCGGGTCTCTATTTGAAAGGGGACTGAGAGTCTAAGTGAGACTTTACTCCCTAGTTTGATGATCGGGTGAGACACCAACCACGAGATAGGGTTTTGAGTGTATAACAGGTCTTCAGGTGTTACATTAAATACTTGGAACCTAAGTTGAAATGTCGAGGAAGAAAACCTTTTAGTATTAACCTTGACTCATATAACTGAATCATTGAAATGCTTAATGTTTTTTAAGTGCTTGCATGTTTGTATTTTGATTATTATAATGTTTCAGATGTTTTTGTGTAAGATCCACAAAGCTGTTGAACTCACCCCACTCACTCTTTTTCAAGTAACCATTTAAGACATTGGTACAAACAAATAATGTGAAAATATTCATCAGTGGAAATATGCCTTACAGTATGAGAATGTGTTAGAAAATAAACTTTATTTGCTATATTCAAATGTAAGGCATGTAACCTATCATATTTAGTCATGTCAGATATCAACCATTAGGCCAGACAGTAGTTGTCTTATTAAAACTTGGCCATAAGGCCTAGAAATTTGTCTTGAATTCTAATATAAAAATTAAGTCTTTTCAATTATTATGCAATCCCAAGGTTATTATTATTCTATTTCCAAGCAAGTGTATTTATACTTCTTTTTGTACTTTGGGATATGGTCTAGTGCAACTTGCAGATGAGATAATTGATGTAAAGTAGTATCCTAGTTTTCAAATAGAAAGCAGGAGTGACTACATATGACTACAATTATATCTCAAGCTATGAGACAAATAAGTTGCCTATGACAAATATGAAAGGTTCAGGAGCCAGGGTGTTACAAAGGTGGTATCAGAGCTCAGTTAGTAGAACTCCTAGGCAAAGGTGACTCACATAAGGAGTCTAGAGCTTAGACAGTAGCTCACCAGGTAATACTTTTACTTTGAGTCAATTTAGAATGTCCTACATCATGCTTTGAAATTGAAATCATTTTGAAAAGACTATTTTCGAAAGAGATATATGTTTTCAAATGTTTTGTTTGGATAGAAAGATTACAAGTTGAATTGATAGTGGGTATGCCTTATCTTGAGTAAAGTTAAACATTGAAACAGAGATGGGTTATCCCGTTCTAGAAGGCCAATTGCTAGGCAAACTTCAGTCTCGCCGCCCAACTGGAGGTTGTCCCACCAGCTCGTACAAGTAATTAGAGCAGAGAAACACACTTATTTTCTACGAGAAAACTAGGAAGTAATGTTTAAGGGCACAGAAAATACTAGAATACAAAGGTAGTACTAGAACTAGACATGGGTTGTTGGTCTAACAAGGGAACCTTCTAACTAGGAATTTAAACTGTAGGCCTAGAAAAAAGACTTTAGGTAGAGACTTGGGTATTGCCAAGGGTAGCATAGTGGATCAGAAATAAAAACTTTTAGGGCATAAGCTAGAGACTGGTAACGTGTGAAACTAAACACTTGTTTAGTCAGGACACGAGATTAGGAGGATCCTATATCTTTGGTTTCTATATATATATGGAGGAATCTTGGACCCAGATAATGACAGACTATGTTTTGTGAGTGATCAGTGGCTTTGCACGAACTTGTTTCCCTATACTTGGCTGATATGGGACAATCCAGTGTGTGGGGCTTGGGAAGCCTTGGACATGAAAACACTTGCAAAATTTTTGGGTGTAGTGAGACCTCTAACCTAAAGGCATAGGTGGAAGCTTGAGATTTCTCTATGCTAGTCTGCTTGTTGAGATGAGATGTGTTAATGTTTTACTTGCATGTGATTATGCCATGAAAATGTAAATTTGAGACCAAAAATCTTGTACCCAACGACATTAGAGAACCTTGAAAAACCTCAAACAGAACTTAGAAACATGAACTAATAAGTCATTGAACAAATCGAGAACCTAAAAACATAAATGTAGCATCACAATAGCACGTATGAAATGAAAACTTGAGGAAACAGACATGACAAATGACTAAGGAAAGGATGCTTTTTTTTCAATTCTAAAAAAAATATTTTTGTATCTCAAGGATAAGGAAAGGCGGGTTGTGTACCCAAGATAAATATTCTCCTTGAAATTTTTTATTAGGATACCTTGTCTGATACTAAAATGGCTTTTAACTTTAGATAATGGCAAGGACTCGAGGAAATATGACAAGGGATGAAAATACCGACGAATCTGGTCAAAGGGATCAAATGGCGCTAGTGGTAATGGTAGTCTTAGTCGGAACGATATTATCACAAAAATTGGTGACTGAGCTCTCTCGAAAGGTGTTCGAGCAGGTAATGAGGGCACTACCACAAGTGCTGCCATAGATGTTGGCAAAGGTGCAGACATAGGCAGCGCCACCGCAATAGAGACAAGTATAGCTACAAGACTAGATTCTAGTACAACAGCCTGTGCCCATGCTAGAGATTCCAGTCAATTAGAAAGAACATGTAAATATTAAGGATAAGGTGCAAAGGGAAATACTGATAGAGTTACAAAAACTTAAACCCTCACAGTTTGATGGTATGTTTGAAAACATGGCTACAGATTACTGGTACCAAGAGTTAGATGAGCACCTGGATGTGCTAGAGGGTTACAAGAACTATTAGAGTTGTGTTGTCACACATCAGTTCAAGGGACCAACTAGGAGTTGATGGCAGATGCTGAAGGTAGATCTAAACACCGACATTCAACTTATGAACTAGGAAGAATTCAAAGAGTTGTTTTATGAGAAATTCTTTCCAGAAGCTACCCAAGTGCAGATGCAGTCTGATTTCATTAGATTGACTCAAAGAGACATGATTGTATCTTAGTATGAGTTCAAGTTCACTAAATTGGCCAAGTTTGTACTTGAACTAGTCAAGGATGAGAAAGTGAAGGCTCGCAGATTTGCTAAAGGCCTAAAGATTGAAATTTGCAAAGTGGTGAATCCAACGAGATTGAAAACCTACAAAGAAGTAGTGGAGAGAACACTAATATCGGAGCAAGAGGTCAACTTTGAGCAGAAGTTGAAAAACAATGACAAGAGAGCAAGTAATGGAAAAGAGTTCCAAAGGAATTAGAAAAAATAGAAGAAAAGTCAGCCTTAGAGACAACAAACCCAAGGTAGAGTTGACGAGCAACAGGCTCGAAGAGAAGGAGCTTGTTACAACTATGGGCAAAAATGACATCTTGCCAAGGATTGTCAGAACCAGGGACCACAAAGACAAATCCAAGGGCAAAATAATGGTCAAGGTAGAAACCAAGGTGGATGTGGATAGCAACAACCACAACAGAGGCAACCCTAACAAAAACAACAACAACAACAATAGAGCGGACATAATCAAGCCCGAGTGTTTGCCATAGAGGATGGACGGGTGGACCTTGTACTAGCTCTCGAAGGTACATTCTTATTATTTAATGTTGTTGCTAAGATTTTGTTTGATTCGGGTGCCACTAAGTCATTTGTGTTAGAAGAACTACTTAGGAGATTGCAACTGGTGACATCAACAAGACCAGCACCATTGTATGTGTACACTCCCATATGAGATCTTGTAGTTACTCGAAATGTTTGTACATGTAATTTAGATTTGGAGATAAACTAATAACTAATGACCTTAGGGTATTAACTTTCCAAGGCTATGATGGGATATTGAGTATGGATTGGTTAACTCAACACCACGCTCAGATCGATTGCCCAAGATGAAAAGTCACAATGACTCTACCATCCAGAGAGTTAGAAAAAGTCAATGGGGATATGCAGAGACTACCTTGGAATCCTATGACAGCCATGTTACATTGTCTAAAATAGAGTGAATACTTCAAACAATTGCTAGAGAATGATACTAGATCTGGAAAACCTAAGAATATTCAAGAGATACCCATAGTACGAGAATATGCAGATGTGTTCCCAGATAATTTACTTGAACTACTACCAAACAGAGAAGTAGAGTTCAAGATTGAACTGTACTTGAGCACAAATCCTATAGCTATTCCTCCCTATAGAATGGCTTCAGTAGAATTGATTGAACTCAGGACACAATTTGATGAATTCCATGAAAAAGGACTCATTCGAGCCCTAGTATTATTTGTGAAAAAGAAAGATGGATCCATGAGGTTGTGTGTTAATTATAAGAAATTAAATCTATAACCATAAAGAACAAGTATCTTTTGCCAAGGATAGATGACCTGTTTGATCAATTGAGGAGAACCATTTATTTGTCTAAGATTGATCTTAGGTCAAGTTATCATCAGTTGAGAATCCGAGAGTCTAACATACACAAAATAACCTTTAGGACTCAATACGGGAATTTTGAGTTCATAGTGATGTCATTTGGTTTAAGTAACACACCGGCTTCATTTATGGATTTAATGAACCATGTGTTTAGACAATACCTTGACTAATTTGTAGTGGTGTTCGTAGATGACATCCTAATTTACTCCAAGTCAAAGGCTGAACACATAGAACACTTAAAGATTGTCCTAGAGACACTTAGAAAAATGAAATATATGTTAAATTCAGTAAATGTGAATTCTAGATGAAAACGATCAAATTCCTTGGCCATGTAGTATCAACAGAAGACATCTCGGTAGATCTTGATAAGGTGGAGGCTATCACAAACTGGAAGCAATCTAAGACTATGACAGAAATTAAAAATTTTTAGGCTTAGCTCGATACTGCAGGAGATTCATCCAAGATTTCTCAAAGTTAGCTAAACCCATGACAAAATTAGCCAGAAAATGAGTTAAATTCAATTGGGATGAGAAATGTGAACAATTATTCTAAGAATTGAAGAGGAGATTGAATTTGGTCCCCATCTTAGTCGCTCCTGCACATGTTATTGGATATGTTTTGTATACTAACGTTTTACAAAACGAATTGGGTGTAGTGTTTATGCAAGAAGGACAGGTTGTTGCATATGTTTCACGACAAGGTTCATAAATAAAATTATCCAACACATGACCTAGAATTAGTAACCATTGTATTTGCCTTAAAAATCTGGAGACACTATATTTATGGTGAGAGATTCGATCTGTTTTCAGATCACAAGAGTCTGTAGTGCATCTACACATACAAGGAGTTAAATCTTAGATAGCAGAGATGGATGGAATTCCTTCAGGATTATGATTTTCAATTACATTACCATCCAGGAAAGGCTAATGTAGCGGCAGATGCCTTGAGTAGGAGATTTAACAAACAAGATGAGGAAAAAGATCAAATGTACTAGTTAATCAAGGGTTTCAATGTAGGTGTCACCTTAGATGAGAAGCAAGTATACCTTTACAACATGACTTTCCAACCAGATATCCTGCATCAGATCAAATAAGAGTGAAGGCAAGATGAAACAAGGAAAGGCTAAACACAAAAAGCTCACTAGAATGTTAGAATCACTCCTAATCCCTGAATGGATGTGGGATAACATTTCCATGGACTTTATCACTGGATTACCTCAAAACCTAAAAGGCAAAGATACGATATGGGTCATTGTGGAGCGTCTTACTAAGGTGGCACATTTCTTGGCCATTAGATCCACAGACCAAGTCAGTAAATTGGAAAAACTTTATGTGAAATAGATAGTATGACTTCATGGCATACCTAAAATCATAGTGTCAGACAAAGACTCTCGATTCACATCACAGTTCTGGTAGAGTCTATGGAATGAGTTGGGCACTAGACTCACCATGAACACTGCTTTCCATCCTCAAATTGATGGTTAGTTTGCGAGAGTCATTCAAACACTAGAGAACATGCTGATGTCTTGCATCCTTGACTTCAAGGGAAACTGGAGCAAGTACCTATACTGGGAAAAGTTTTCCTATAACAACAGTTATCAGGCAAGTATGAAAATGGCTCCATATGAAGCTCTCTATGGGAGGCCCTGCAAATCACCAACTTGTTGGGTTGAACTTGAAGACCACATGCTTACGGAGCCCGATCTAGTAGCAGAGATGAACAATCAAATAAAACAAATGCATAAGAGATTGGCCACTACACAGAGTAGACAAAAGAGTTATGTCAATAAAAGGAGAATGCCCCTTGAGTTCCAGGCGGGTGATAGAATGCTCTTAAGAGTAAACCCTCAAAAAGGAATCAAATGGTTCAGATACAAAGGAAAGTTATCACCTAGTTTTAATGGTCCATTTAAAATACCTAGAAAAATTGGAGAATGCGCCTATAAATTAGATCTACCAAATAGAATGTCCTTAGTTCACAATGTATTCCATGTGTCAATGTTGAGGAAGTATGAACCCTCCCTCTCACATAATCTATTAAGAGGAGGAGGACATTCAAGACGATGCCATGTATGAAGAAGCAGCAGTTAGGATTCTCGACTGCAAAATAGAAGGAATGAGAATTAAAAACATTCCCTTAGTCAAAGTTCTTTGGAAGCATCATGGAGTAGAAGAAGCAACTTAGGAGCCAGAAAGTGAAATAAAGAACAAATACCCATACCTCTTCACCAAAAAATCTGATCAAACAACATTAAAGCAAGTAAGTACAAATTTCAAAGACAAAATTTATTTTAAGAAACGTAGGTTGTAATACCCAAAAAATTTAGGTTAAAAAAAAGGACAATTAGTAGTATTATTCAATCAGTGACACTATATGTTTGTGATGCAACAATCAGTGACATTGTTTTGTCTACGGCGCGTCATGACAATCGGTGGCATTATAATGCACTGTTCACTCGAGACAAAACAACTACGGTGGTACTATTTTGTCGGTGGTATTGTAGCACACTGTTCACTCGAGACAAACGAACTTTTTGCGGTACTATAGCGCACTATTCACTACTGTCCACGTGTGTCAATTCTACATGAAAATTCTATATAAACCCCCTTCATTCGCAAATTCATCCCAGCAAGAAAAAAACAAATCTCTTTGCTTATTCTCTTTTCCTCTTATATTCTTAGACTATTCTAAACAGCAAATATAGTAGTAGAAAGGGGAAAATCCAAGTTTCTGCATAGCAATAGTTAGGATGCTAAAAGAACAAGAGATGGGAAAAACGTGTAGAAATGTCTATTTTAGTACATCCTGTAATATTATTTACATGTACTGTGTTATTATTTACAAATACAACACTGCTCAAGGATACTATTCACCATTACTATTCACAGGAGTATTGTTTACTATTACTATTCATTAGTATTGTTCACATTTACGTTTTATTCATATGTACGATACTGTTCATGAACATTTATTAAATCATGTTTTTGAAATTTAGATCATAAAGACTGATAGTTGAAGGCTTAAAATAATTTGGAATAACAACACAAGGATTTAAGGGAGACAACTATCAAGATGGACGTGATTACTTGAACTCTTTCGTATTATTTTAGTTAAGATATGAAACATGATTCTGTATGATTATTGTTATAAATTTTTTTAGAAGTATGTTAGGGGTGTATGTTTATAAATGAATATCTATTTGTTGTTGTAGATTTATAGCATGCCATGTTTTGTATGAAAGTAAGTTACAGTTAAGAATTTATGCCATGCATGCCATGTGATGAATAGAATGATTAATGTGATTACGAGAATGGTAACTTGTTTATTTGTATCCATTGGTTATTTATATTGGATATTTGACATGTGAATATACTTGTGATCATTAATCCAAGATGATAAAGAGAATTAACCACGTACTAACGCAGTGATGCATATACTGAGGCTGAAGTCTAGCATCACCGTGGGTATTCCTAACCCTAGGTGGGTCTCTATTTGAAAGGGGACTAGGAGTCTAACTTAGACTTCACTCCCTAGTTTGATGATCGAGTAAGACATCAACCCTAAGATTGGGTTCTGAGTGTGTAACGGGTCTTCGGGCATTACATTTAATACTCTAAACCTAAGTTAGAACACCGAGGAAGAAAACCTTCCAGTCATAACCTTAACTCAAATAACTAAATCATTGAAACATTTAATATTTTATAAGAGCTTACATGTTTGTATTTTAACTATTATAATGCTTGAGATGTTTTTGTGTATGATCTACTGGGCTCCTGAGCTCACCCTACTCACTCTTTGTCAGGTAACCATTGAAGACATTAGTACTAAAAAATAATGTGAAATAAGTCATCAGTGATAGTGTGCCTCAAAGTATGAGTATGTGTTAGAAATTGAACTTTATTTGCAATTTTCAATGGCAGGGCATGTGATCCACCATATTTAGTCTTATTAGATATCAACCACTAGGCTAGACAGTAGTTGTCTCATCAAAACTTGGCAATGGGGTCCACAAATTTGTCTTGAATTCTAATATAAAAATTAAGTCTTTTTAGTTATTATGTGATCCTAATGTTATTGCTATTCTATTTCTAAGCAAGTGTATTTATACTTCTCTTTGTACTTTGGGATATGGTCTAGTGTAACCAGCAGATGAGATAATTGATGTAAAGGAAAAGTAATATCGTGGTTCCTGAATAGAAAGTAGGAGTGACTGCATGCGACTGAAATTACGTCTTAATATGAAAGGTTCGGGAGTCGAGGTGTTACACACTTGAACCTAGAAGCTTAAGTGGAAGCATAAAATTTTGCTATGCCAGCGTGAACTTGTATGATTGTTTGAAAAACATACTCAATTTGTTTATATGTATGAAACCAAACTTTGTACGCAAGAACAAAAAGAACCTAGAAGCATAAACTAATAGGCTATTGAATAAATCAAGAACTTAAAAACTTGAATTTAAAGTCATCATAATGCAAACAAAATGAAAGCCTAGGGATTACGAACTCGATGAATGAACATGGATAAGATAACCATCTTCTCATGTTTGGAAAAACATTTTGTATCCCAAAGAAAAAGGTAGATGGGTTGGGTGCCCTAGATTATAATTCACTTAAATCTTTCACTATGATACCTTATCAGATATTAAAATGACTTTTTACTTGTAGATAATAGTCGAAAGAAGAAAATACACTACCCGATCCACCAATTCTGAGGAGACAGAGTAGAAGGAATAGGAGACACCTACAGGCATGGAGGCTCGGGTTGAGACTATGATGACTAAGATCACGCGAAGGGTTATGGATCAACTGATGAGGGTTTTGCCTCAGATACTTCCTCAGGCAGTGCCACAACCCCAAGTGCTTGAACCCATCCTATTTAGCAAAATACACCTGCCCCAATCTCCAAAACATCAAAGGACTCAAGAGGATTTAGATGATGAGAAGCAGAAAAAGATATTGATGGAGCTACAAAAGCTCCACCCTTCTAAGTTTGATCGTACCACTAACTTCATCGCATCTGATCACTAGTATCAAGAGATGGAAGAACATCTCAATGTACTGAAGACGAAGGGTGGCACTGGCCACACATCATTTCAAGGAGTCATGTAGGAGTTGGTGGCGTATGATGAGGATGGATTGTAACATGGATGTTGAAGCTATGAGCTGGAAACCTATAACACCTCAACCTCCTAGAAACATGTTAAAGCTCAACCACAACGTGGGTTGGGTCCTATGTTACATTTATAAGTACACAACTTGCATCTCAATTCCTTTGTTTTAATACTTATTGAAATCCCTCAGGAATACACTTTTCATTGTGCTTAATATTCAACTCAACAAGTGCAATACATGTAGAAAAAAGAATGCTTCAAACTCTTTATTTATTCAAATAAAGTAAAGAAATTTACATTCTTAAATTAATTCATAAACTTGAGTACATAACTCTTTTAAAAATAAAAATTCAGCAGAAATCTAATAAAAAAAAATTGGCAATATGTCGTACATTGAATAAAAGAAAATGGAAGCTTTCTAAACATAACTACTATTAGATTTTCATTGCCATCATATTCAATTTCCTAAAGATGTTAAAAATAGAGGGGTGAGCACATAGTCCAGTGGATCATCCATCAAACAACTAGCTTATTATTTTAAAATCTCTAACACATCCAAATTTACACATTTTGAAACATTAAGTGATTCATACATCAAATTGGTTCAAGTTGACTTTATGAATGAAAGGGGTTCTACTCTCTTGATGCCCTTAATTTAGATACCCCTCTTTAGGGTGGAAAGACATTTCTTTGTTACTTTCCATTGGATGCCACATACCAAGTATCTTTTAGTTGTACTTTGCAACTACACACACCAAGCATGTGTTAAGAACACCCAACAGGTCACCATGACAATAAGTGGTTCTTATCTTCACTCTCTTATGTTTAAGATCACATAATCTTAAGAGAAATTCAGAGATAAATTTCAAAATTTTAAACAACCAAGAAAGCCTAAAAACATCATGTGGCATGCTTGAAACTTTGAAAAAAAAAATCCTAAACATGGATTTTAAGCATGACATGCTCTCATGAGTGATTAAAATATAAAAACATGCTAAACTGAAATTGAAAGATGATTAAACATGTTGAAAAATAATATTAAACATGATGAAATCTAAAACTACACATGCATGAACATGCTAGGAATTCAAATTAAGAAGGTAATGCTCTAAAAATCCCATCCACCTTAATTCGATTTTCTCGTTGAATCCAACAATTTCCCTTATGTACTACTTTTAGAACTTTAAGAACTTTTTTAACTATCAACAAAAACTACATCAACAACTCTCTAAAATGCTAAAATCAGAACTTTTCGCACAAGAGAGAAAAGAGAAGTGAGAAGAGGTGCCAAGAAGAGGGCAAGGACAAGCAAAAAGGGAAGTGTCAATTCTTTGCTTTGGGATGAGATGAATGTGAGCAAGAGGGGGGTTTTTATAAATTTTCATGAGAATTTTTGGGCAAGATCATAAGAAACCTATCCATACACATCTAGGATGTTTTTGCATGGTTTGGGCAAGTGTGCTCATGGTTTGGGCAAGTAGGTCCACTAGGATTCCTATTATAAAGATATGAGCACAATTTTATTTCCTAACCAAGTGTGAACACAAAATGGGCCTAGATTATGCTCTAATTCAGTTGGGACGACCATATAAAATTAGATTTGGCCACTTAGAAACTTTCCTTTGCTTGTTTCTTTCTTGGTTATCACACAAACATGCATAGAAACACTTCTAATTTTGCCATTTTTTATTAGGGAATTGTTTCCTTGAGCAAAGGTGGCTAGGGAGTACATGATCAGACTTGAGAGACACAAGATCAAGGCTTTACGAATCCTAGGAAACTCTCTTAATTTGGAATTTGGCACATGTGTATCACACACACACATGGTGTAGACGATTTTAGGGTGCATAGGTACACTTGATCATTTATCTTGGTACATATGTGTAGTGTACTAAATCATTTCCACGGTATAGATGATCATTTTGTATGGATTCAAATACGAAACACATCCCATGGAGCTTTGGGTAGGGTGAAGGTGCACATGATCATGGTGTTCTACCCATGTAACTTGCACATGCTTGGGGTGGCCATGACTTTATGGGTTCACAAAAATCAAATAAAAATTAATATCTCCTTATTTACAAGGAATTATGATTTATAACTTATAGTTTTGGAATCACATGAATCTAATGCAAATTTTAAGGTATGATTTGGCCCAAGGTAATTTTCTGTCAAAAACATTCCTTATTTAAGACCCACTGAGGTCAGTATGCAAATGAAAACCCAAATCTTGGCCAATTGTCCAAATTTTTGGATATGTCATTCATTTTGTTAGTTCATATCATTTTGTTTCGTTTCGATCATTTTGATTCCTCAAAGTACCCTAAATGCCAATTTTTTTCAAATTTTTTGTTTCGGGTCATTTTGATTCCTCGAAGTGCCCTAAATGCCAATTATTTCCAAATTTGGACTCCCTGAAGGGTGTTTGGCAAATGAAAACCCTAATCTTGACCATTTGTTCTAATTTTGAATATGTTGGTTAATTAGTTGGTTCATGTCACCTTACTTTGTTTCAGGTGGCTTTGGGTCCCTAAGGATCACCAAGTCAGACTTTTGGAAACCTATCAAATTTAGCCCAAAATGAGCTTGGTTTCATTTTGCACCCAATTGATGATAAATTTCATTTAATTGAGTGCAGAGAATCCATAGTATTACAACCTAACCTCCTTGAGAAAATTTCATCCTTGAAATTTGTATATAACTAAGGATTTCTAGTAAACGGGTGTGGATACTTTGTGTTCATCTCGTTTTTGAGTTCCCAGGTGGCTTTTTCCACCTCTTGATGTTTCCATAGTACCTTCACTAACGGGATATTGTTTGTTTGTAGACTCTGTACTTTATGGTCGAGGATTCTGACTGTTGTTTCCTCATAATTAGCATCATCTTGAATATTCACTTCCTCCCAGTGGATGATGTAAGAGGGATCAGATTCGTACTTTCTCAACATGGATACATGGAATACATTATGAGCTGAAGTCATTTGGTTTCGTGGGTCCAACTCATAAGCACATTCCCCAATTCTTCTAAGTATTTCAAACCCTAGATATAATTTTCCTTTGAATCCAAACCTCTTGATGTCGTTCTAAGTACTAATTCCCAAATATACCTTGTCCCCAACGTGAAACTCTAGTGGTCTTCTCCTATTGTCAGCATAGCTCTTCTAACGACCCTGTGTTGTAGTTAGCCCTCTCTATATTAACTTGACTTGGTTTTTTAGTTCTTCCACCAAATTTGATCCAGTTAATACATGATCTTTGAGTTCAGCCCAACAGGTAGGTGATCTACAAGGTCTTCCATAAAGAGCCTCAAATAGAACCATCTTAATACTCGCTTGATAACTATTGTTATAGGCAAACTCTGCAAAGCGAAAGTACTTGCTCCAATTCCCCTTGAAGTCTAAAACACAAGACTTCAACATATCCTCTAAAATCTAGATAACTCTCTCGGACTGACCATCTGTCTGAGGGTGAAATGTTGTACTCATAGTGAGCTTAGTACCCATCTCCTTCCGTAGACTCTTTCAAAAATATGAAGTGAAGTGAGAGTCTTTGTTAGACTCAATAGTCTAGGGTACACCATGACGCCTAACAATTTCTTTCACATAAATTTCTCCCAGCTTTCTGACTTGGTCTGCAGATCTAATCGACAAGAAGTTTGCCACTTTGGTGAGACGATCCACAATCACCCAAATAGTATCTTGTCCTTTCTGATTCCTAGGCAAACCACTAACAAAATTTATGACAATGTTATGCCACTTCCATTTAGGGATAGGGAGTACTTGTAACATTCCAAAGGGTTTTCGATTTTCTACTTTTATTTGTTGATAGGTTGAGCATCTAGAGACATGCTTAGCCACGTCTCTCTTCGTCCCTCTCCACCAGTAAGCCTTTCTACAGTTCTGGTACATCTTATCTCCACCTGGATGCATCGTTTACATGGTCTGATAAGCCTCATCCAGTATGGTCTACTTACTCTATCCATACTGAGGTACATAGATCCTGTCCCTGAGTTTTAGGACATTCTAAGCATCTATCCTAAAGTCAGAATGCTTAACTTGTTCAACTCCTTCTATCAGACCTACAAGCCACTTATCTTGCCTCTGTTCCTGCCTGATCTGATGTAATAGATCCTGTTGGTAAGACATGCCATAGAGGTTGGCTTGCTTGTCATTCAAGGTTATCCCAGCTTAAAGTCTTTGATTAATTGGTACTTTCGTTTAAGGTTGAAAGTTCTTTGTTAGCATCCCGCCTCTGACTTGGTAGACTTGACTACATGGTTGGCCTTAGGATTGCTACTTTAAGTAACTGACACTTTCTTTCTATTTTTAACATCCATAACATAGCCACAAAATGCAATACCCTAAAAACTTTGTATTTAATTAAATGAAATTCAAGATCAATTTAGTAAAATTGGGTGCAAAATAAAACTAAGCTCATTTCAGGGCTAAATTTAGTAGGTTTCCAAAAGTCTCATTTGGTGACCCTTAGGGACCCAAAATAACTTGAAACAAAGTAAGGTGACATGAACCAACTATTTGGACAACATATAAAAAATTAGAACAATTGGTCAAGATTATGGTTTTCATTGGTCAAGTGCCCTTCGGGGGTCCAAATTAGAAAAATTGGCATTTAGGGTACTTCAAGGAATCGAAATGACCTGAAATGAAACGGAATAACATGAACTAACAAAATACACAACATATCCAAAAATTAGAAAAATTGGCCAAGATTTACATTTTCGTTTCGTAGTGCCTTTAGTGGGTTTTAAATAAGGAAAGTAAATGAAAACTAATTTGGCCAACCCATATATTAAAATTCTTAGTTTTTTCATATGATTCCAAAACTATAGGTTATAAATCATAATTCATAGTTTTAAGATTTATAACTATAGGTTAAAAGTTCTTGGAGTTTTGATAGTGATAGATAAGGGGAACCTGTGCCTGATTCAACAAGAAACTCGAATTAAGGTGGAGGGGATTTCTTAAACTTCAACTTTGCTATTTCAAGTTTCTAGCATGTTCAGCCATGTTTAAATTCAGTTTTTCAGCATGTGGTTTGGAGGGGTTCCCCAAATCCTCCCTGAATAGAGGCAAGGGAGAGGCAAGGACTCCCTAAATGAGGAGTCTTTGACTGTCCCGATCTAATATGTAGCGAGAGTGGGTTTTAGGGGGATCTCTCCCACCTAACAACTTTAAATATAAATAAAAGCAGGTGAAGGGTCGGCTTGGACTCCCTTAATAAGGAGTCCATGCCTGAGCCCAGGGGGGGGGGGGGTCTAGGGGGGTCCTCCCCTAAGGACACACGCTCACGGGACATGTCCTACAATTACTAAATAAACTCTCTTGTCTTCCGTTAGCATGTTTTTCATGTTTTTAATTATTCATGATATCATGCCATGCTTAGATTCCATGCTTAGGTTTACTTTGAAATTTCAAGTATGCTATGTGTTGTTTCCATGCTTTCTTGAATGTTTAAAGTCTGAAATTTGATATTCTAATTTTATTTCACGAATATGTGAATTTGAATATAAGATTTGAAGATAAGAACCACGTACTGTTATAGTGATTCCTAAGGATGCTATGGGTGTTCTTATCACATACTTGGAGTATGTGGTTGTGGGGCGCAACTAAGGGCTACTTGGTACGTGGCATCCAATGGAAAGTAACAAAAGAATTGTCATTCCACCCTAACAAGGGGTATCTTAAATAGGAACATCAAGGGAATTGACCCCTTCACTCTTAACGTCAACTACAACCAAAAAGTTGTGTGAATCACTTAATGCATGAAAGTATTTGAATTTGGATGTGCTATTGAATTGAAATAGTAACTTAGTTGTTTAATGAATGTTCCATTGGGCTATGTGTTCACCCGTTCCTTTTACTTTTAAAGAATTTAAAATGGATGATCAAGCTTGCTAAGGAATTAGAAAGTCTATTTTTAGAAAGTTTCTATTCAAGGGAATATTGCCCACTTTAGATTTTTATTTGACATCTGCTAAATTTTATTTCAATTTTTAAGAGCTATGTACTCTTTTTCAAGTTCTAGTTATTTCAATTAAAGCATGTAATCTTTTACTTATTTGAATAAATAAGGGTTTAAAGTATGCACTCTTTTATTTTATTAACTAAATAAAGAGCGAATATTTCTTTTATCTCTATTGTAACTATATTATTAAATTTAAATTTAAATAATTGGATTGTGTTCTCATTGAAAAATAATAAGACTTGAGATAATAGGAAGTGATGCAAGTTGTGTACTTATAAATGTAACATATGACTCAATCCGCATTGTCGTTAAACTTGAACCTATTTCTAGGGGGGTTGGAGTGTTATAAAGGTTGTATCAGAGCCTAGGCATTAGTTGATAGGCACAAATTAAAAAATTTCCTCTGATATAAAGGTGGTATCAGAACCTAGGCATTAGTTACTAGGCCAAAATTAGAAAGTTTCCTCTGATACCAAGGTTGTATTAGAGCTTAGTTATTAGAAACATTAAGCTAGAAAAGAACCTAGAAGAAAAGAACCTGAAACTTTGCGGTGCTAGTGTGAATTGTTTGATTGTATGATTGCGTGATATGCATGCTTTACTATTTATTTGCTTCGAAACCAAATCATGTACCCATGCATGAAAAGATCCTAGAAGAAAACCTTTAGGCCACTGAACAAATTGAGAACCTAGAAATCGAATCTAGAGACATGATAGTACGAACCTTTGATAAAACAAACACCTACGTTGAAAAGATGAACTAGGAAGAGTTCAAGGAGATGTTCTGCGAAAAGTTATGTCTAGAGGCTACCCTAAGAAAGCTATAGGAAGACTTTGTAAGACTCAATCAAAGATATCTCACCTTGACCGAGTACTACAGGAAATTTAGTGAGCTAGCCAAGTTCTCTCAATAACTGATCTAGGAGGAGAGGACAAAAGCTAATTTGTTTACTCAGGGTTTCAAGATCGAGATACGCAAAGTGGTTATGACTTTGGGCTAATAGACATATAGGGATGTTTTGGAAAGTGTTAGCCACTCGAAGTAACAATCCCAAAGCTTGTCGTGTGGTCAAGTCCACTGAGTCAAGGGTGGGAAATGTTCAACCTTAAACTACTATACCAAATAATTAAAGATTTTAGGATAGGTGTGACCCTAAATGAAAGACAAGCCTATCTCTATAACAAGTCTTGCCATTAGACCTATTGCATCATATCAGGGGTGAACAAAAGGTAATACGAATGGCTCACAAGCTTGATGGAGGCAAGGGAATGGAATAAGCATATTGACTATAGGTTAGATGCTAAGAATACCCTATGACTTAGGAAAAAAACACCTTATGAATAATTGTGGATCGTCTCACTAAAGTGGCTTAGTTCCTGCCAATCAGATCCACTAATCAAGTTAGTAAGTCTAAGAGATTCACCCAGACACTAGAGGATATGTTGAGGTCTTATGCTTTAGACCTTAAAAGAAAATTGGAGAAATTATGAACCTGACGTTCAAGATGATGCTACTTACGAGGAAGTAGTAGTCAAAATCCTCGACTGTAAAGTACAGAGTTTGAGAACGAAGGATATTCTATAATATCCCACATTGGTCTGACTCTAGGGGGATTCCTGTGTGAAATGTGCATTTGAGGGTGTCTGATTGTGCTGAGCGCTTTTGGGAGACTCAGGTTCGAGTCTTCCCAAGAACAAAATTCTACACCTAGTTAGTGGTCGCTAAGGTGGAGAAAATATTGTCACGGTGGGCTCGAGTTGTTAGAATGGCATCAAAGTTGCTCTGTGTGTACCAAAGGTGTGAATCTTGAGGACAAGATTGCTCCCAAGGGGGGTGGATTGTAATATCCCACATCGGTCCGACTCCAGGGAGATTCTTGGGCTAAATGTGCATTCGAAGGTGTCTCACTGTGTCGAACGCTTTTGGGAGACTTAGGTTTGAGTCTTGCTAAGAAGAAAACCTTGCACCTAGTCAGTGGTGGCTAAGGTGGGGATAATATCGTCACGGTGAGCCCGAGTTGTTAGAAAGAGCCCTAGATTTTTGCTAAAGCGTGTGCAAGGTAAGAAGCTATGCTAAAAAAATTATACGAGTTATGTATCATATTCTATCATCAATGGAGCCGATTGCAATGGCTTATAACATTTGCTTTACTCTCTATGATGTGATAGAACACTAGGGCTACTAACAAATGTTCTTTCAAAGAAAACAAGAAAGGAATGAATCACATCAAGGTATAATATTGTCTTAGCCTATATGACTTTTTTTTTTGTATAACAAGAAAGCAGCACGTAGCGATCCCATGCGTGAAAGAAAATGAAAGATGAACGAGAATAATCTTGTGTTTTACTGATTGCATGATTGCTCGCCTACTTAGAAAACAAGTTATGTGAATTGCAGTTATTCAATATTACATTAGTAATATGCCATGAATGAAGTTAATTGTATGATATGATCTAAGTAACTGTAGCATGATATGATCTAAGTGACTATAGCATGATTAATGATTTGTTATCATGTCATTGTGCTTTCGTAAATTGTGATGTGAGATTAATTGTGCATGCTAGTGGTCACTAAATAAAGATAATTAAGATCCTAACCACACATTGGGGCAATGATATAGATATTGTGCAGTAGTCTAGAATCATTGTGGGCATTTCTCCAACCTAGGCGAGTGTCCATGCTACTGTGATAGTAGTTGAGATGGGACTGAGGATTGAGTTATACCTCATTCTTAAGGTTGTGTTATGATGAGGAATTGGCCTTTGAGGCGTTACTTCCAAGAGTTCAAACACAGGGGAATACCAAGGAGATTCCTTCAAGTTTTAACGTCAATCTAAACAAATGAAATGTTCGAAACACCTAATGATTTATAAGTGTTTGCATGTTTTATGTCATCGACTTTATAATGTCTGAGATGTGTTGTACATGATCTGTTGGGCTCTTGAGTTCACCCCACTAATCTATTTTTTAAGTAATCACTGAAGATACTTGCTCATAGGCAGGTAAATGGAGACCTTGGACTAGTTTGATACAATTCACTATTGAGATTGTATACGATTAGAAGTTTACTATTTGTTTACAATTGTAGGGCATGGGACCCACATTTAATTTATGTTTTGTTGATTTATTCATTAACTTCAACCATGACGCCAAATGTTAGTTTAATGACCCATTTGAACTTAGACCATGGGGTCAGAGTATTTTATTTCTTTATGAGTTTGATCATATTATTTCTAGTTGACATGCTACCCCCATGTTTAATCATGCATGATATTATTCTTTATGTTTTTGCATTCTAATATTTTATTGGGATGGTTATGAGAAAGAAAAAAAAAGTAATGTCTCGATTCCTGAATATTGAAAGCAGGAATGACCACATTATCATGTCTCGAGATGAGAGACGAAGACGCTTGGTTAGTAGCGTTTGTGATAGGATTTCGAAGCTGGGGTGTTACAAAGGTGGTATCATAGCTCCGTCAATAACTCGTTGGGAAAGAGTCCAGTCAGTAACTCATTGGAAAAAGTCCAGTTTGAAGCCAAAGGTGGTATCAATTTGGTGAGATGCTTTCATAGAACTCAATCAGTAGCTTTGTTAGTTCATCAGTTAGTGGCTTAGTCAATAAGTCACTGGGCTAGACTCTAGAGGGTAGACTACGAACTGCTAGTCCTACAAAGGAGTTGCGCAGTAGAAACATTGCATACTAGGGTCTAGTGAAAGACCTTAGCTATAATTAGGGTGTTGTCAAAATGGCATAGTGGATCATAAATAAAAGCTTTTAGGGCATAAGTTAGAGATCGAAAATGTATGAAACGAAGCACTTGATTGGTCAAGACGTGAGATCAAGAGGATCTTGTATCTTTGGTTTCTATGTGGTATGGGTCGCATAGGAATTCGAGGATATGAAAGAATCCTAGACTCGAAGAATGATGTACTATGTTTGGTGAGTGATCGGTGGTTTTGGACAAACTTGTTTCCCAATGCTTGGTTGGTATGGGATGGTCAAGTGTAGTGGGGCTTGGGAAACCTTAGACATCAAAACATTTGTGAAATTTTTTGGGCGTAGTGAAATCACTAGGTGGAAGCCTGTGTCAATGGGCAAGAGTGGTATGGAACGCTCAAACTTGGTGGCATGGGTGGAAGCTTAGAATTTCTCTATGCTAGAGTGATGTTTGTGATGATAAGTATGATTGTTTTGCTTGCATGCCTACATGCATGTTGAAAAATGTGTATGTCATGAAAATTTAAATTTGAGCCCAAATCTTGTACCCAGAAAAAAAAAACTTTGAAACACACTCACTGTGGACTTAGAAGCCTAAACTAATAGGCTACTGAACAAACTAAAACTTAGAAAACATGAATTTAGCATCATGTTAGTATGACAAAAATGAATGCACTAAGTGTATGCATACGAATGTTTCGATTAATTACATGACAATTTAATGGATCTTTTGTAGTAGATAAATCGTTGGATCCAAGAGACATCCTATGAGAGTTACCACATCTGATGAAACTAAACCCTAGGGGAAGGGAGCACAGGTTAATTAGATTGAGGTTCGAGTGTGGGCTGTGTTGACTCTAGAGTTCTCGGATGAGATTACCAGAGGGGTTATTGAGTATATCATTAGAGTATTGTCATTGCCATAGATGCAAGATTAGGCAGCACTAGAGTCGCATGTACAGGCCGCACCTCAGGAGAAAATTTCGGTATAGCAGCCGATGCCCATGTTAGAGGTTCTAGTTCAATAGAGGTTGCAGGAGGAAATTAAGGACAAAGAACAAAGGTCAATGTTGATGGAGTTTTAGAAACTCTGCCCTTCCCAATTTGATGGTACATTTGATAGTATGGCTGTAGATCGCTAGTACCAAGAGTTAGATGAGCACCTGGATGTGTTAGGGCTTACAAGACCTCGAAGAGTTGCGCTAGCCACACATTAGTTTAAGGGATCAGCTAGGAGTAGGTAGCGGATGATGTAGGTAGATCCGAACATAGGTATTCAACACATGAACTAGGAAGAATTAAGAGAAGTGTTATATGTTAAATTTTTTCCCAAGTCGACATAGGTGCAGATGCAGTCTAAGTTTATTACGTTGACTCAAAGATACATGACTATGTCTGAGTATGAGGTCAAGTTCATTGAATTGGTCAAGTTTGCACTTGAACTGATCAGGAACGAAAAAATGAAGGCCCACAAGCTTGCAAAAGGCTTGAAAATTGAAATTTACAGAGTGGTGAATCCAATGGGTTTGAAGACTTACCGGGAAGTAGTGGAGAAAATGTTACTAACAGAATGAGAGGTCAACATTGAGTAGAAATTGAGAAACAAAAGCAAAAGACCATGCAATAGCAAAGAGTTTCAAGGGAACCAAAAGAAACAGAACAAGAACCAGCCACCAAGGCAATAGAACCACAGTAGAGTCAACAAACAGTTGGCATGGAGAGAGGGAGCTTGCTACAACTACGAACAGAAGGGCCATCTTGCAATGACTATCAGAACCAAGGACCAAAGAGATAGATCCAAGGGCAAAAAAATGGCCAGGGCAAGAACCAATGTGGACTTGGACAACAACAACCACAAAGAGGCAACCCTAGCAACAATAGCAACAGTAAGGCATACAGAATTAGGCCTAAGTGTTTGCTATTAAGGATGGATAGGCAGACCTAACTCCAACTATCGAAGCTACATTCTTACTGTTGAATGTTGCTATTAAGATATTGTTTGATTCAAGTGATACTAAGTCATTCGTATCAAAAGACCTAATTAGGAGATTACAACTAGTGACATCCACACCACTAGAACCATTATATATATCCACTCCGATAGGAACGACAGTGACTTCCAGGAAAACTTGTACATGTGAATTAAGATTTGGAGACAGATTGATAACTACCAACTTTAGAGTGTTATCTTTTCATGGTCATGATGCAATACTGGGCATGGACTGTTTAACCCAATACCAAACAAATATTGATTGCCCGAGATAAAGAATCAAATTAACTCTACCATCTGAGGAACTAGTGAAGGTCAAAGGGGATATGTAGAGATTACCTAGAAGCTCTATGACCGCTATGCTGCATTAGATAAGGTAGAGTCAAGACTTCACACACATTTTAGATGATGATATTAGGGAGCCAAAAGATACTCAAGAGACTCCTTTAGTATGGGAGTATTCGGATGTGATTCTAGATGATTTACTTGGACTACTACCACATAGGCAAGTAGAGTTCAAAATTGAACTACATCCAAGCACAAATCCTATAACTATTCCTCCCTACAGAATAATGCTAGTGGAGTTGATTGAACTCAAAACATAGTTGGATGGACTCTGTGTGAAGGTATTCATTAGACCTAGTAAATCACCATAGGGAGCTCTTGTATTATTTGTGAAGAAGAAAGGCGGCTCGATGAGGTTATGTGTTGGCTACAGGAAAATCAACCAAGTGACTATAAAGAACACCTATCTTTTGCCTAGGATATATAAATTCTTTGATCAGTTGAAAGGAGCCACTCATTTCTCCAAAATTGATCTGAGGTCAGGTTATCACCTATTGAGGATTAGGGAGGCAAATATCCATAACATAGCCTTCAGAATTCAATATGGGCATTTCGAGTTCACTGTGATGCCTTTGGTTTGACCAACGCACTGGCTACATTTATAGACGTGATGAATGGAGTCTTCCGACAGTATTTGGATCAGTTCATAGTGGTGTTTGTAAACAATATCCTAATATACTCCAGATCAGACGCTGAACATGTAAAACACCTTAACATCATCTTGAGGATACTCAGAACAAACAAGTTATATGCTAAGTTTAGCAAGTGTGAGTTCTTGATGAAGAAGGTCAAATTCCTTCACCATGTCATCTCATTTGAAGGGATATCAGTCAATCTATATAAGTAGAGTTGGTTGCTAATTGGACGTAGCCAAAAATGGTGACAGAAATCAAAAGTTTCTTGAGTTTAGCAAGATACTATCCAAGATTTATCCAAGACTTCTACAAGTTAGTTGGGCCTATGACTAAGTTAACCAAAAAAAGAGAGAAGTTCATATGGGGTGAGAAGTGCAAAGAATCTTTCCAAGAGTTGAAGAAGAGGTTAATTTTAGCTCCTATTTTAGCTATCCTTCTTCATAGTGTTGGATACGTTCTGAATACTGATGCCTTACAGAATAAATTGGGTAATATATTGATGTAATAGGGAAAATGCATTGCTTACGCCTCTCGACAATTAAAAATCCATGAAAAGAACTATCCTACGCATGACCTAAAACTAGATGTTATTGTGTTTGCCTTAAAGATTTGGAGGCACTACCTCTATGGGGAGAGATTTGACCTTTTTTTAGATCATGAGAACCTAAATTACATCTATACTCAGTAGGAATTGAATCTGAGATAGCAAAAATGGATGGAGTTTTGAAAAACTATAACTTCTAGGTACACGACCATCCAGGGAAGGAAAACATTGTAACCCATGCCCTAAACAAAAAGTTCGATAAGAGGAATGAGGACAAAAGGCAAATGTATCGGCTCATTAATGACTACAACTTGAACACAACTTCAAATGGGAAGGAAGCATACCTATGTGTAATGGTCTGTCAACCAAATCTCTTACAATAGATTAGAAATGAACAAAAACACAACAAGTGGATTGTGAATTTGATAGAAGGTGTCAAATAAGGCAAACACACTAATTTTAGAATGGTTGTCAAAGGTACATTAAGACTTGAAGACAGAGTTTGCGTACTAGAAAGTAGGCAAAGTAGAAGGACTAAACTGGATAAAGCTCACCAAACTAAGTACACAATACATCTAAGAGGTATTAAGATGTACAAGAACCGTAAGAAAACCTATGGTTGAGAGGTTTGAAAAGGGACATAACCAAATACGTCTCTAAATGTTTAACTTGCCAGCAAGTAAAGGCCAAACACAAGAAACCGTCAAGAATGTTTCAACCACTTCCGATCCTAGAATGAAAGTGGGATAATATTGCAATGGATTTCGTAAGCGGCCTACGTAGGAACTAGAAGGGTGAAGACACAATATGGGATATTGTAGATTTTCTCACAAAGTTAGCACATTTCCTACCCATATGTCAAGGAGATAGTGAGGCAACATGGTGTACCCAAGACCATCATGTCAGACAGACATTCCACATTCACATCTCAATTCTGGCATAGCCTGCAAAATGAGTTGGGCAATAAGCTCACTATGAGTAATCCTTTTCATCCTCAAACAGATGGATAGTCTGAGAGGGTCATACAGATACTAGAGGATATGTTGAGAGTGTGTGTCCTTGACTTCAATGGCAATTGGATCAAATACTTGCACATAGCAGAGTTCGCTTATAATAATAGTTACTAGACGAGTATTCAGATGGGTCCGTATGAAGCTCTCTATGGTAGACCCTATAGATCTTCATCATGTTGGTAGACTTTGAGGATCATGTACTTACAGGGCCAAAACTAGTACAAGAGATGAATGAACAGGTGAAACTGATCCAAAAGAGGCTAACCATAGCTCAAAGTAGGTAGAAGAGTTATGTGGACAAGAAAAGGAGGCCTTTAGACTTCCAAGAGGGTAAGAGAGTGTTTTTGAGAATCAACCCTCAAAAGGGGCTTAAACATGTTGCGATCAAAAAGAAACTATTACAATATTTCATCAGTCTATTTGAGATACTGTTAGTTGCATAGCAGATTAATTATATTATATGTATTTTATGTATAATGTGTATTAATATAATAGAAAATGTAGTGTATTTACTTATATTTAGTATAATATGCATTTAGAGCATCGTTGCATCATTTTAGCATGTTTTAATAT
>JAJIYU010001354.1:0-36810 GCA_030144865.1 Tinospora cordifolia | reverse complement strand
AAAAATGATCTTTCATGCATGTTTCTCCCATCTCTTGTTTTCTTATATTTATGGCCCCCTAATACCTTAAATTATACACCATGAGTCACGCATTAAGACTAATAGAAAACTTATACCTTACTTTTATCGGTCAAATCCCTCGTATGCTCCAAAAGAACTTCTTGAATCCTTTTAGGGTTTTGTTTTGATGATGAGAGTAAACAAATGCCTCTAAAGTTGTTAACAGGATAATCTAATCTCAAAAATGATGGAACAAGATCAAGATCAATGTTCCAGGATTTGGTTTTACCTTGTATGATGTCTTGAAGAAAATCCCATGGCTTGAAATCCCCATTGTTATGTCGTTTTCTATGTTGTTCTTTTCTTGCTACTAGTCTTGCTATGTCGGACGGCTAGGAGAAGAAGGAAGGATGAGAAGCCGGCTAAGAGAGAAAGGAAGAAGAAGAGAATATCATGTTTGCATGAGAGGAGAAATAGAAGGTGCCTATTTTGGGTTTATATAGGATTAGGGTTAGTTTGGATTGGGCTAAGAATCCTATGTAGTGAGTCCTTTGTAGAATTCTTTCATAATCCAACTTCTTTCTATCATGATCTTTTCATGGGTGCAAGGTTTTAGTGTGTGACAGTTTTGATTAAGCTTTCGTATTTAGAAACTTTAAATATTCATTCTAGCAAATATTTCACGTCTCACGACAGTAATGAGGAGTAGTAACACAATAACCAAAACACATTTAGATGTTGATAATTCACGTATTATCATGGCAATGCAAGTTAGTACCACGGTAATTAAAACGAAATAAGTACTTGAACATTCCTTCATACTGGATATTAACTTTACGTGCAACAAAATCACTTGACAAAATTAAGAAAATGAAAATATCACAAGGGCCTACGCCTTGAAATTTAGGAAGAAATGTTGCGACTTGAAGAATGGGACTCCAATATGCTTGAAGAATTAATTGAACTAACAAGAAAGATCATGCGACAAATAATGTAAGATAAGAAAGGGGAAGAAGGGACAAACTATGATGAACCATCAAAGAAAAAGCTCTCACTTACTAGGTTCTTTGGTTAGTGTAGGATATGTTGGAAGTCTTCTTGGGCAATGAGCCATGTGTTGTACAACATTAGAAAATGTCATGTTCACTAATGTTATTGAATATATGATTTATGCATTCGACAAACAAATTTATGAATGAAATGATAACCCTTTATTTGAATAACTATTGGAATTTCCTTAGGCCTATGAATAACAATGAACATGGTTGCAAACATGATTATTTATATAGATGGTGAGACCAAGGAGGGTTACCGAATGCGTTGTTACTTAAGTAGAGAGTGTGGAGCAGCTGGCCCCACCATAGGATGAGAACCTACAAATAAAGACCCCACCACTGTAGCTTATGCCTATGATTGTGGGATTCACCACAAAAGTTGATGGTTGAGTTTACTTGGTAGTTAATGGTGTTCATCGCATCCTAGATGCCAACATAGATGGTTGTGACACCATAGTTGGCCATCGATGCACCACAACCAATAGCCATCACTCCTCAGCTAGCCCAACTACCCCATAGCCAAAGTTGACCTCACCACAGCTAGAGGCCTCTGCATCACACCACTATAGGTCATTGTAAACAAGGCATTTGAGTCCTAGATGATGATTTTTAGCATGAGACTACCAAATTTGAGGACAAGACCAAGAGTAAGTCCATCCATTTGGAGGCGAACAAGTGGTTCAAGGAGGTCAAAAGGACCTAAATATGCTAAGGGACATGGGGAGCCAAAGAGTGGTTATGGCTACACATCTATTGATTGGAGTTGTTGAGTACTGGTGGGACACTGTTTAATGAGATCCTGTTGCAAACATAAATTGAATAGAGTAGTTGAGTTTGATGATCTATTCTACAAGAAATACTTTTGGGGTCTAGTGAGGAAGTAGATGGAGATCGAGTTTATGTGTAATACCCCAAGATTTTATTTGATAATTAGATAAAATAAACATGAAATAAAATAATTAACTAAATAAATCTAGAAATAATGATGTAAAAGATATACAACTAACTATAGAAAGGGATTATTAAACTCAGGATGATACACAAAAATGTGTACATTGATTTTGTTTTGATTATTGCAATACTGCTTCGCACTACCTTGCTAATACGTAAATCATCAACCTGTACGATTTGCTCCGGGTATCATAGTAATACATAAAATATGCGTAGAATGATTATGTAAAGTTTCCAAACACGTGAGCTTAGTCAAAACCATCACACACTAAAACCCTATGCCCAAGAAAATATCAAAATAGAAAGAAGGGGATTAGGAAAGAATTCTACCAAGGAAACACAACATAGGAGTCCTAAACATGTCCAAATTAACCCTAATTCCATATAAACCCATAATAGACATCTTCTAATTCACTTCTCATGCAAACACGAGATTCTCTTCTTCTTCTTTCCTCTTCAAGCAAATTTATCGTCTTTCCGTGTTCCCTAGTCATCCCACATAACAACCCTAGTAGAAAGACGTGAACAACACAAAAAACTGCATAACAGTAGGAATTTTTTACCATAGGAAGTGCTTCAAGATGTCCTACAAGGTAAAACCAACCCCTAGATAATTGATCATGTTCTGTTCTTCTTCTTTTTGAGATTAGATTCTCTCGTAACAACTTCTAAGGTTTTGGTTTACTCCCATCATCAAAATAGAACCTTAGAAGGATTTAAGAAGACTCTTTTGGAGCATACAAGAGATTCTATTGATCAAATAAAGGTGTAAGGATTTTATCTAGTCTCAATGCATGATTCATGATCTATAGTATTAAGTATTAGGATGCCATGAACATAGAAAAATAAGGAATGAGAGAAACATCATAAAAGACTGTTATTCGTGCAGATTATCATGGTATTGATCTCCATTATTGTGATACTAACTCATTTCCTCCTTTGTTTTTTGAACTTTTACTCTGGTTACCACAATGCTATAATGTCCCTTCTTCATTGCATTCAAGTTACTATGGTACCTTACAGCTGTACTGCAGTTTTATCCTTCATTTTGTGATGGTTCATTTAGGTTATCCCGGTACTCTACCACAATACTGTGAGTCTTCTTCTTTGATCCACATTGGTTTCCGTAGTACTGTGACTTACCTTCTTTGATTCATTACCGTGGTAATATGTGTCACTACCGCGATAATGCGTCTATTTTCTCTTTTTGTTTCTCACCTATGTGTTCTAGTTACTACAGTACTCCTTCCTTCTACTATGGTACATAGAAGCAAGTCTATACTTTGACTCTTATGTCATGTTATCCATTGTACATTGAATGCCATATTGAATAGAGAATCATTAGATTGTGATTTAAAAGCATTAGAGGATATTTTGAGTCACTTAAAGCAATGATTTGGTTTTAAACCTTTAAGCTTGAGGATTCAAGAAGGCTCGAAAAATGGTGTAGGAACTAGAAGAAATAAAACATTAAGGTAAATATGATTTCTAAATTTTAAGTTATTATCTTGACTCAAATAAAGTGTGCAAGTGTGCTTGTTAGTATGCTTTAAATATAATATACATGTTAAGTGATGGCTAAACTTATATGATTAATAACTGTTGATGCATGATTTCAATGATGTGTATGATATCATGACTAATGTTATATGAATGATCGGTTAACATGCCTATAATAAAGATGGAATGATGATTATTATGTGGATAATGCTTATGTGTAATTTTCTTAAATTATATTTTTTATTTAACAAACTATTGTATGATTTTGATTTGTCATTAAAGAAAAATTAATAAAGATCATAACCATGTACCGACGCGATGATATACTAAGGGGTATCATCGTGAGTGTTACAACCCTGACCCAACTTGCCAATTATTTATTTGATTGACTTATGAGTTGGAACTAGGAGTCTAAATTGACCCCACTTCCCAGATTGGTGTACTGGGAGTCTAGATTGACCCCACTTCACAGATGAAAAGGGTTGAATGTCTAGATTGATCTCATTCCCCATATTGGAACATTGAGGTAGATTTCTTTAGGTCTTAATGTCAACTAATGAACCACCAACTATTTAAATCACCTAATCTGTGAAAGTGTTTGACATGTGTGTTTTATTTTTATTAAAATAATGATTTAAATCTTTGAGATGATGCACTAGGCTCTTTGAGCTCACCCCTTCCTTTTTTACTTTTCAATTAACCAGTGATTAGAGGTGGTATGGCAAGTGGAAGTTACCTTAGTTGTTATATTTTGAATTTGTTTTCCTAATATCACAGTTTTGTTTTTAGTAGGGCATGTTAGCCCTAGTTTTTCCTTTCTTGATTTTAAAATTATTTTTAAAATTGTTTTATTAAACTCATAGGTCATTTTGCCTCTTAAATATTGAAAGATATTTTAAATTGTGGTAATTTATTTGGTTCATTTTACTTAAAGGTTTCAAAGACTTTTATAAAAAATCTAGAATCTATGTGAGTTGTTATGACCAAGAAGTCTCATGGAGTTGGGTCATAGAAAAAGAATGAAATAGAATAGTGACATCCCGTCTCTCCAGTAGCCTCAATAATTTATGTTTTGAACACGACGTTAACATGCCTATTGCTAGTGTTATTCATTCAATGACATTCTGATAATTGCATCATCTAGGACCAGCCACCAAGAGGCAGGGTGTTACAAAGGTGGTATCAAAAATTGATGTAGGTTGTTGGTTCGATAGAAGAACCTTTCAGCCAAATATTGAGACCCTATGTCTATAAAAAAAGACCATAGGTAGAGACTTGGGTGTTGTCAAAATCACACAGTGGATCATGAATGAAAACTTCTAGAACATAAGTTAGAAACTGAATATGTGTGAAACAAAATACTTGTTTGATCCTGTATCTCTGGTTTTTATGCAGTATAAGACATGTAGATATTCGAAGGTATGGAGGAATCCTAGACTCGGAGATTAACAGACCATGTTTGATGAATGATCGGTGACTTTGGAAGAACTTGTTAAAATGTAAGTAAACTATTTCATTGATGATTAGACTTGATAATTGACCTTCTATGTTATTACATTTAATTGGCATGAGGTTATTTTATCTATTGACCTTGTCTTTGTGTGAGATTGTGACACATTACTGGAAAGAGTAATAGTAATACCTTATTTCCCAAGTGACTCGATGAGTCCTCTGTGTGTAATGAACAAATGGTTGATGAACCACTGTAATTAATATTATATTAATGGATTAGATTTCATTTAATGATTAGCAAGAATAATACCAACATTGTACCCTCAGAGATGGTCATTGAGAGGTGGTGTGTTACAAATTCTATTTAGGGGTCCTATTTAGGAGTAACAATTTGTGACATAACACGATAACCCGACTTGAACACGACATGAAGTTAACGAGTTTGAGTTTAACATCAAGAAGTTTGGGTCTAAACAGGTCGAACACGATTTGACACAACTAAAAATGAGTCATAAACAAGTTAACCTATTAAACCCGAAACTGACACATTTAACATGATTAAAAATAAGTTTATATATATATATATATATATAAGTTAATCTACCTAAGATTAATCAATTTAGTAATAAAATAAAAATAAATTTTTTAATTTAAATTTTAATCATTACTTTTATATTTTACCTTCAATTAATATTTTTTAAATTTGGCTTTAAGTTATTTAACATATTCTTTTGTTAAGAAAAATAATTATACATATTATATCTCTTTTTATTTTTAATAAAAATACTACACCCAAATAAATATTATAAAAATAATATAATTTCTTAAATCTAAAAAAATTATAAAAATATTAAATTATTTTTAGTATTATTTTATATATTTTTTCAACATGTCTTAAAAATAACATATGTTAAGTATAATTTTTTATCTATTATTTTTTATTTTTTAATGTTGTCCTTTAAAAGTAGAAAAAATAATTTTTTTTTTAATTTTATTTTCTTATGGGTTATTAGGTTATGTGATGCCCTAAACTTCACTCCAGTTGCCCAAAACTTCAAGTTGTCGAGTTGAAACCTTGTTCTCTTTCGCCGCAGCGCCACTCACTTGTTCTTCTTCTTCACCTCTCCGACTCTCCATCCATAAACCCTAAACCCTGTTCTCTCTCGCCGCAGCGCTGCTCACTGTTCTTCTTCTTCACCTCTCCGGCTCTCTGTCTCTCTCACTCTCATGATCTCATCGTCACCGAAGCCTAAACCCTGAAGTGTCGTCTCTCCCGACGTCAGTGCATCACGGTTCTTCTTCACCTCTCCTCCATAGTTCTTCTTCTTCACCACTCTTGCACAATCTCGTCGTCATAGAATCATACCTTCACAAATCACACTCCACCTTCGTTGTTCAACTTGTCGGTAGTTGCCCTAAGTTTCAATTGGATTTGCGCTTCTCTCTCTTGTCGCTTCATGGTTTTTCTTCTTCACCTCTCCTCCATAGTTGTTCTTCTTCTCCATCGCTCTCTCACGATCTCGTCATCACAAAATCAGAATCACACCTTTACAAATCACACTCGACCTTCATTGTTCAACTTGCCATAAATCTCTCAATGAGTCATCGTCTTACCTTCACGAATCACGTCTCTGGCAGTCCTGTTCTCTCACAGTCTCACCTTCACAAAATCCCGCCTTCAAGTTTCTTCAAGATTGCCCTAAATCTATCGGTTCACCAACAAGCAGCCAAGCACGAACTATCTGTTTCTAGCACTCTGTTAACATCACGACAACACTTTATTTTTAGCATTCTGGTTCACCCTAAATCTCTCTCTCTCTCTCTCTCTCTCTCTCTCTCTCTCTCTCTCTCTCTCTCTCTCTCTCTGTGTGTTTCCAACACTTTGATAGCACGCGCTCTCTCACTGTTCAACATCTGCGAGACTGCAAAGTATTCTCCCTTTTCTTAGAGATAAAACATATACTTAGTGCTTGTTTGCTAATGTTTCAATAGGAGAACTTATGTTTTGTTACTCTTTTTCATGGTTCTCAATAATGTCTTTTGTCAAATAACAGGCTTAAATGTGATCAACCTTTTGTTCTTTTTCCTTTTCCTCTAGTAGCTTCAAGGTTTCAACAATTTAGAAGCTGATGCAACAAGATTGCTTTTTAATAGGAATAGAAGCTAATGCAATAAGATTGTTTTTTAACAGGAAATTTTTTTCAATAAATATTACTGTTAAATTGAATTTAAATTAAATTAATATGCTGATAGCATATGAGATTTGTCTAACTTTGAAATATTTAGATTGTTATGTATAGATGGATAACAACAATGTTAATGTACATGAGTTTGAAGCCAATAACATTGATATGAATTTTGATCTTGAAGTTGGAGATAATATCAAAGATAATAGCAGCCAACAATATTGATATGGATTTTACAATCTTAAATTTTATTAATGTATTTTACTATTTGTTATATGTAATGTTGATGAAATGGATTTAGAAGAACTTATACAAGATGTGTTGAAGACAAGCATGAGTGAAAATCCCCCATCAACTGAATGCTCAAAAGCTTCCAGTTCTATTCACAATTAATGCATTTTTTTGTCATGATAGACTTGTAGTGTATTTTGTATTGCAAACTGACTTTTTATAATACTTGTTTGTGGAGGATTATAACAGGTACAAATATGTCATAACAGTTACAAACAGTTATAATATGTTACAATAGGTTACAAAAAGGTTAAAATGGGTTATAAACAGGTTACAGGTTATAGGTTATTTGGGTTAAATGGGTTGTAAACTGCAACTGGTTAAACGGATTGTAAATAAGTTATTTCAACAAGTTAAACGGGTTGTAAATAGGTTAAATAAACGGGTTATGTTAGATCAAACATGACACAAAAAATGACTTGTTAATTGATTGTGTTAAACGTGTCATAAACGGGTAACCCATTTATTAAACATGTCGTGTTCAGGTTCGTGTATTGTGACACGATTATTAAACGGGTCGTGTTTGGGTTGGCGTATCATGACACGATTATTAATCGTATCAACTCGTTTATGACCCGCTGACCCAAATTGCCACCCCTAGTCGTATTGGATTGTGTTAGTTTTAAAATTTTTACAACTTAATATGATTGAGTTAGGTCAAATATTTGACTTTCACCGACCGAACTTTACACATAAATATTTTTAGTTATTTTAATGGTGTAATGAGGATATGTTTTTCATCTATTATTATAACTTAATGAACTAAAACCCTGAAGTTAATTAACTCATAACACTTACAGGAGACCAATACTTCCACTTTAAAGGTGGGTTATAAAATCAAAATGGATAGAAATATCTTGAAGTCATAGTAGCAAAGAAAAAAAAATCACAAAATAACAAAAAGGTTTAGTTGGAGAGGATTTAACCTACCATTGTGGGTTATTCTTGAATGACCAAACAAGTTTAGTTCAATTCGACTAAATTTATTCATTTGTTTGAACTTATAATATGTTCAACCGAATCAATTCTAATCCAATAAGATCATATTAATGCCCCACATTTTTTAAGTTTAATAAATCACAACCAAGCTAAGCTTATTTACAAATTTTTTAGCTTTTGGAAACTAAAATGAGTGTAAAATAATTTTTTAAAGATTTTTCCTTCATTTGAAAAACACATAAACCACACACCATCTAGTCGTCATACAGGACCTCATAAAAAAAGAATGAAACTACAACAGTTCCTAATATTGCTCTGATTTTTTGATAAAAATATGGTTAACATGGCATGCAAATTAAACAAGAAGAAGAAGAAGAATGTGGTGAAGACAGTCCAAGTAGGCCAAAAAGGATGGCCAGAGGGAGGATAGACGGCAATTTAGGTATTTTGAGATTTTTCCAATAGGTAAAAATAGAAACAAAATAATTTTTTTGATAAAAAATAGCAAGAGAATAAGAGCTATCTTAAAATTAGCATGCGAGGAAAAGAGAGTGGTTTAGAGAAATATATTTGGAATGTTCTTTAAATTAAATAATTAATTTAATTTATTTACCTAAAAAATAGCGGTGAGAAACCAGAGCGTCCCCACACCACACTACTTTGATTCTTCTCCTTAAATAGCGGAGATAATTTGTGTTAAATTTTCCGTACTAATGCTTACAGCTTCTCTTTCTTCCACGTCTTCTTCCTTCCCTCCTTTCCATGCAAAAACCGAAAGCCCTAGAGCTTCAACTCCACCACCACCACAACACAACTCTTTGCCTCTCGTTGAATCTTCCCTTTTTAATGTTTTCTGCTCATTTATTACCAAGACCATCGATTTGTAATTCTGGGTCGATCTTATATTCCACAAAATCTGCTGTTTGATCCGTCTTTGAAGCTGTAATTGGAAGGAAAGAAAAAGATTCTTAGCCTAGTTTATTAAAAGAATATGGTTGGCGGTTCAAGGCACAACTTGCCTTCTTGGATCAGTGCTGCGGCTTCAAGAACTGGGTTCGATAGAAACATCCCTTCTTCTTCTTCTGGGTCGGAAACAATGCTTGCGGAAGACAAAGATGGTTTAAATTCTCCTTCTCCTCCTCCTCCTCCTTCTTCTTCTTCTTGTTGTGGTGTTGGTAAACATGGGCATCATTCGAATTCCTTGTCGGATTTCGATTTGGGTGTTGGAGAACGCGCCATGTCTGCTGCTGGTGCAGCTTTTCTGTCTGCTATTCTTGTTAACCCTCTAGATGTAGTTAAGGTAGGTTTGTTTTATTTTAGTTTCCTATGTTGTCCGATTTTAGAGTTCTTTTTCTTCGATACCCAGTTTTTGTTTTTTACTTTATTTGTGGTGTGGATGTTTCTAGGAAGCATTATTCTTTATTGGGTCACTGGAAGACAGTCTTATATTGTTTTTGATTTCTTGAAGAGCTTATTTACTACTTTTTTTTTTTAATTTTGGTTTTGTGATATGGGCTTTTTTTTATTGTTTGTTTTGGCAATGGAACAAAATCATTGATTGCTATTTTTTTTTCAATTTTAAAAATTCCTTTTGTTAGTATGATTTGAATTCTTGAAGAATTTTGGATGTGTTCCTCTTCAGAGATGCTCTCACGGGCTTGATAAGTTCTTTTTTTTTTTTTAAATTATATTTCCTATGAGTTGGGAAGCTTATAAGATGGTCTGACTAGCTCTCTGTTTTTGCCCTGTTTCTCACCAGACGAGGTTGCAAGCACAAGCTGCTGGAGTTCCTTATTCACATAATCATCAGCATGTCCGAGACCGATTTACGTCTTTCAGGCCAAACCCGGTATTTATATGTTGTTCTATGTCATGAATTTTTCATCAGGAAGAATTTTTTATGCAGAAAAGTGATTGAGCCTTTAGGTTTTTATCGGTTAACCTGATTATTATTTATCAGGAATAAATGAATAAGTTGTGTCAGTGTTGTCAAGGCGTCGCCAAGGCGCTCTAAGAAGGTTGTTACAATTTATTTTTTTAGGAGCTTGAAAAGGTTTTTATTTTAAATTCTTAAGTAATAAAAATTAAATAATGTACTAAAATCAGTAATATATTATTTATTTTAGTATAGTATTTATATTAAATAGATACATGTATATAAAATGATGGACCAATTAATAAATAAATAATTTTTAGGGCCTCTAAATAATTATTTTATGGCCTGTCTAGGCCCTGCCGAGGTCTTGCCTAGGCTCTAGCTCACCTTACAAAGGTTTGTCGCCTAGTTCTGCCTTGACAATATTGAGTAGTGTAAATAGCTGATTATGCTTAGACAAATTTATTATTTATGATTTAGCCAACTCAATGTTCATAATGATGACACAAGACTTTTATTGCTCAATGAAGTGGAGAGCCATCTAAACTTATGTCAAATATGTTGTTTGAACTCCGATTCTTCTACTTATGTAAATGTGAATTGGGTATTTACGTTTATTTGGTTTCCTTCCCAATAAAATGACATTGGTAAGCACTTGGGTAGTGGTTTAAATAGATTGAGCTTGAGCAATTAACTTAGCATTGCAATTGCTATATTGTTTATCAAGTGTCTAGACTCCATGTTTAGAATTGGTCCAAAAACTTATATTTGTTAGCTCCTTGGAGGCAGATATCAGTAGTATTGTGAAAAATCTGATTTTGTTAAAATAAAAAAACCAAATATATACAACTTAAGCTTATCCAGCAAACAACTTAAACTATGGGACATCTTGGCTCTATAAGGAAAGGTAAAGTGTGGACACGTGGGGCATTGGAATAAAACGTTGGGGAAAACTTTTGATTCTTGGAAGAAGCTTGAAAATGCTGAAGTTTCAAAATTATTTTTAGAATACCTAAAACTAGAAATAGGATTTGCTTGTCTTCTAATGGTAAACGTTTTGTGGCCAAAGGCAAAAAGTGTTGGAATTTGGGTGTTCTCTGTGTTGTTTTCTCTCTTTTCCTGTAAATATACAGCTCATTGGCATTGAAATTTATAATTTTCAGCCATTTCTTCTTCTTATTTTTTTTTATCCATATAATTGTATTGTTTTGTTGTATGTTGCTTCAGATGTTTTCAAACCTGAGATGTTCTGCATCATGCACATGTGCTGGGATCGTTTGTGCTGAAACAGTTTGCCCCCCTGATACTTTTCAGTATAAAGGAACTATGGATGTCTTCTTCAAAATCATTCGACAGGTTTGTGTGTTTAACTCATTTGCTTGTGAGCAGGGAATTCAATAAATAAATAAAAAAATTCATTGGTGTGAGTATGCACATGTTGTATATCAATATTCTATAACTCTGTTTTGGAAAGCTCTTTCTCATGACTCCTTCCAGTTAAAGCTATTGTTCTTTGTGAGATACCTAGAATATCCATTCAATAAGAGAAGTCACTCATAATTTGATAACCATGTATTCCGCTGATGACATTTTCATAGTAATATTAGCTTTTACATGGAATGCATGTTGTAAGTTTTGAAGTTTCCTTAGTTCACCCTTCCAAGTAACCATGCAACTGTTCCATGACAAGAAATGCATATTGCCCTAGCATAGCATGAAACTGCCCTGAGAGTTATCATTTTGATGATTATTATCATTTTTAATTTATTTTTATTATTTTCAAAAATTTTGATGATCGATGCTATTCAAGTTCTACATAGAAGAAGCTTTTTCTAAAGATATTAATAGAGTGTATGCAGGAAGGATTTGCAAGACTGTGGAGAGGAACAAATGCTGCTTTAGCACTGGCTGTACCAACTGTAAGTTATTAATTTGGTTTGCTTTTTTGTTAAGTTTGTATATTTCACATTCTGCATTGTGCCTATGGTTCCATTTTCTGCAGGGTGGGACAGTATTTTACTGAATTATTTTTTCTGTGTTTCCTTTTGGCCAACTTATTAACCAGGTTGGGATATACCTACCATGCTATGACATTTTTCGAAATTGGCTGGAGGATCGAACTTCAAAGCATGCTCCTCAATTGACCCCATTTGCCCCTTTAGTTGCTGGATCAATGGCTCGCTCGTTAGCATGCATTTCTTGCTATCCTGTGGAACTTGCTAGAACCCGCATGCAGGTACTCACGTTCATACTGCTTCTGCTTTTTATTTTATTTTATTTTTTGTTTTATGTGGGGGAGTGGCTCTGTGTAAATGAAGAGTGATAGAGAGATTTCTATCTAAAATTGATCTCTATCTAGGCCATGGCACTCATATCCTTGCTGAAATAGACAAAAGATCGTTTGTTTGCATGCCTACAAATCTTGTTCGTTCACTTTTATGTTTTTTAAACAAACTCCGAACAAAATAGCAGAAGATTTCACATTTACTACTATTAAATAATTACGCAAACATAAGCATTGGAGAACTTTGAAATTTGGTAGATCTTACAAAACTACAAGCTTTTTAATTAGCCTCTCTGGCGTAGCTTCAAAATTGTTTTCAAAGGGTTACGCTGAGGCATCTTGGTTTAAGGAGCTTTTTTCCTTGTAGAATTCACAAATCTTGCCAATTTTGCAATTATTTACAAGTAACATTGGAATTTAATGTAATTAAGTCAATCCTCGTGATAATATAATGTGTTTCATGCGATTCTTGTGAATAATAATAATAATAATAATAATAAAAACTGAATACATGATCTGAATCAATTACATGATCTGCATTCAGAATCATATTTATTTAACGAGAAATGCCATATAAAGTCCATTTTGAACACTAAATATCAGTATATGGTGTAGTGTTTATTTAGACCATTGGATGAAAAAGGTAATGTGTATCTTGAGATATCTGTCCATTCATCGATGGAAATGTATATTGTAGCATTTGGTGTTTAAATGAAGTTTATGTAGCATTACTCTTACTTAATAGCATATTTTGAATCATAATAATAAAAAAGCTTAAGTTCATAGATGTTCTTAGATGGAACTAGTTGAAGTGTTTTTAATTTTAGCAAGTAATTCTTGCTATTCTTTTTCTAAATAAACCTATGTATAGAGCTAATTAAGCTATAGGTGTATCAATAAGTTATGTGGTGAAATTGTAGGTTGTCTTAAACATCAATCGAATTTCGAAACTAGTGTTTGAAAACCTATTTGTAGCTTAGTATTGTAGTTGATGAAAAACGTTGATGGAGAAGTATAGAGACAAGAAAACCACATGATTTTTGTTGATATTAATAAAAAGCCTATATGAGAGTGCCCAAAATATAGTCCTATTGGAATTGGAGATCACGCGAGTTGTATATTTATACAACAGCTTTATGGAGAATATGTATGACAAACGTGAAGAACAATTAAAATTGTCGATCAAGCTTGGAAAATCTCAATTATGATGCACCTATATCAGTATCAGTCTTTAAGCCCATATGTATTTTCACATGTTATGCATTAATACATTAATGTTGATCATGTAATGCTAGTTTATGAAATTGAATTGGACGTTAATGTTGAATTGAAACTTGGGAAGTAGCTTTAGAATCTGGCATGCTCATGATCAATAGGGGACTCAGTAGTGTATGGCATCTCTTCCCGCAACCTCCTAAAAAGAGTGTTGGTTGATAATATGTTTGTATTTTGCTGATTATGCAAACCATGTGTACTATGCATTAGATTTAAGTGTAATATTTTACAAAACAAGATCAAATATTTTTAATTACGATCTTAGACTTAAACCTCTTTTATGGGTTGCCCTCATTTCAAGAGTTAATCTAATGAATAAGCAGAATTTCTGAACCAACCGTTTGACTGAATATGTGAACTATAAATTTGATATAATATGTAACCAAAAATACATCTAGAGTGATAATAAATATAGATTTCAAGGTATACTCAGAATTGAGGCTTTAGATATTTATATTTTATCATTCCTTGTGAGAGAAAGAGAGAGACAGGATTATAGTTATATAGTTGATCTGGTTGGTGTTAGCAGAAGTTCCTTAAAAATGCTATATGATTGGCATATTTAATTGAAGTAAAAGAAACAGAATTACAAGACCAGCACTTAAGTAGACATGCTTTATAGAACAGGACGTCAGTGTATAAAGAAAAAAAAATGTGATAAATTGATTGTCATGAATGTGAATGAAAAAAACATTATTGACACAAAATGAAACTGTAATTTATTAATTGTGTGATAATTTGAATATCAAAAGTGATATATGGTAAACTTTAATATAAGTTTCTATTTCAAAAAAAAAAAAAAAAAATAGACGGAATTGGAAACAAACTCATTTAATTAATGATAAGGTGTAAGAGTAGCTCCAAATTGGGGAGCAAATGAGATTGAAAAGGTGGAATCCATGTATCCATTTGTTGGCTTTGTTTGTTACCATTTGTTTCATTAATACATATAGCTTATAGCTCTATTCTTTGCTAGGCATTTAAAGATGTTGAAGCTGGTGTGAAGCCTCCTGGAATTTGGAAGACTCTACTTGGAGTTGTTTCACCAACGAGGAGCTCAAATAACCTTCAAATGAGTAAGTTGTTTTTTTTTTTTTTTTTTAATTTCTGCTTGATGTTCTAATGCTCTCTGTTTACCAATCAATCTGTGTTTGGTGTTTTGATGCTCTCTGTTTCCTGAATTGCCTTGTGATATCAAGCTTGAGCTAGGATTTCATTTCTGTATGATATTGATCATAATTGGTGCTGAATAGAATGGTGTTCTGTTATGGAATTCTTATATGTGCAAGCTTCAGGATTGATCTAGTATGAAATTTGAGACTTTTAGATTATCTGATCAGTACACGACCTATTATGTATGTTGTCTATAATGGTTAAAAGGGTAGCTCATTTAGATATGGTTTCCCATAACTTAACCGGTGAGCAGGTTGTAGTGAACTAGGACTATATGAGCTGGGTTGTTTGTATACCAAAAATATATAGGAGTTGCTGCAGTCGCTCCTAATGTCTAGGAACGCAATTAAGAATTATGCACCTTTGCTCAAGGTCAGATGCCTTTCATTGCCTCTTCTTCATATTTTCATGACAAGTTTAATACTTTTAAGCAGTGTTGTCAAGGCGGTAAGGTAGTTTAAGATGATAAACCTCCATAAGGCGAGGCGGGGCTTAGGCGGTCCTTAAAATAATTATTAAAAGGTCCTTGAAGAATTATTTATTTATTTATTGGTCTCTTACTCAATATATATATATATACACACACACACACACATACATTTTCCTAAAAAATTGTTTAATACTTTTTTATCATTTTATTTATTTATATTTTTTATTTAATTAATTAATGATATATAAATTATAAAATTATAAATAATGACATATTAGATAATACATTATGATAACTCGTGATTATCATAAGTTCACATACTTCATATTCATAATATTCCAAAAAGAAGAGCTAATTGCGAAAGAGAGAGAGGGAGGGGAGAGAGAGAGGGAGAGAGAGGAAGATACGTGGAGAGAGAATGAGAGATGCAAAAAGAGAGAGAAGAGAGAAGCAGAAAGAGAGAGAAGAGAGATATAGAAAGATAGAGAAGAAGAGAGTAGAGAGAGAGGGAGGGACGTTGAAAGAGAGGGAGAGATGCAAAAAAAGAGAGCGGGAGAGACGCAAAAAGAGAGTAGAGAGAGAGGGAGAGAGAGCTAAGAGAAAGGGAGAGAGATGCACAGTGAGATGAAGAGAATCGTCAAAGTCGCTCATCGAAGAAGACGTCAGAGTTGCTCGCCAGACTGTCAGAGATGATTGCAGTAGTCTCAGAGACGATCATCGGAGTTGGTTTGAGTCGTTTGACTTTGAGAGGTTGGAGAACAGAGTTATTAGATTTAGGTTAAAATTTAAAAAATAAATAATTAATTAGAAGCCCTCCTATTTTTTTAAATTTACAGAGAAGCCTTCCCAGTGCCTAGGCAGTGGTCTAGGCGTTGAGGGGGCCTGGATTGCTAAGCGGCGCCTTGATAAAACTACTTATAAGTGTTTGAGGCATACATATTTGAGGCTATAGTTTAAAATTTACACATCCAATGAGAAATCCATTGCGTTATTGTTTTGCTTTGCACTGGTTTTTATTCTTTTTTATTTTGACATACGCAAATTTAATTGCCTACAAATGAATTTTTCTTTTTTTTTTTTTTGAAATCTAATTTTGAAGCTGCTAATGAAAGAGTGAAAGAATGAAGTAAAAAATCCAAACTCTAAATAGAACCCCTGGAATTTCTAGTTTTGTATATCTCCTTTTTTACATCATAAACAATATTGGCAACATAATTGAGGAAACATTATTTGGATTGTAATTCAACAATAAAAATGAATAAAGGTTTTTTTTTTTTTGTCACTTTTCCAGAATTTAGTTATTTTCGAAGTAAAATTCTTTTTTTGTTTATCTACCAATATGGCCAACTAAACCCCTGTTTTATATCTTCGGATTCTGGAAACTACATTCAAATCACTAAAATACCTTAAATATTCAGTTGTTATTAGTTGCTTCTGACTCATTGAAAACAGTAAATCTTATTGTCCTTATTATTGTTTGGGAAGCAAACTGCAAAATTATTAGTTGAGAATCTGCACTGGTTTTCTGAGATCATGTTTATACACACACACACACTCAAAAGATCACGTTGGCTATATGAATCCACACCCCCCTTTCTACTCTACTAGAAGTTTAATCTTTATTCCCTATTTTTAGGACTGTCTCTATCTTTTTTTTTTTTGTTTTTTGTTTTTTTTTGTTTTTGTTTTTTTGTTTTTGTTTTTTTGTTTTTTTTAGAAGAAACAAAACAACTTTTATTGTAAATAGAAATGAACATAAGTACAAAAAGGCCTTAGAAATTCCCAAAACATGCCCTTAAAATACCCCACAGTTGATAAAATACAGCTACCGCAATTCATATGCCAGATTGACAAAGGCAAGCCACTATTTTTTTTTTTTTTTGAAACAACGAGCCACAAACTTGCGGTCATCTTAACATAGTCCCAAGCTTAATCAAACTTCTGAGCCATTTTAGAAAAAGATTTTAGAATTTCTAAAGCCAACTTCCCTAGGTAGTGGCAAAATAAGCAATGATGGCAACCTTTCGAGAGGAGACAAACCCTCAAGGTGACCTCCACTAATGCAGTACTAAACGGAGGATGGGAAAGCGGATCTTCGGATACAAAAAGAAGACTAACTGGATCACAACCTCATTCTAAAATAACAACCATTAAACAGATGATTGGCACTATCATAATCTTTCAAACACCAGGAGCAATAGTGGAGACACAAATAGCAGCATGATAGCTTTCAAATGTATTGATCCTCCTATGTGACAAACGCCACCTGAATAGCTGCACTTTAGATGGAACTAAACCCCTTCACCATTAGCTTCCCTTAGTAGGATGAAACTCTGAAACTCCTATTATTCACAACACACTTACACTTGTAAAACACTATAGGGAAGATAGATGCGATGAGATGAACTTCCATGGGCCTCTTGCATTGAACCCTTGACACTCTCTGAGGCAATTATCCACCATACGTGGTGCAAACTTCTGATAATGACTTGACACTACTTCAGCACATAAAGTATTGGTTGCTTTAGCAACCTCCACTCCTATTTGCTACACAGAGCTAGATTGTGCTTTGCTATGTCACAAATCCCTAAACAACCATTCTTTGGCAGGAGTTGGACCCCTGCTAAGGCAACCCACCTCTCAATGTCTTTTTGGTATCTAAGAAAACCTCGTCTTCTTTTCAATCTCTCCCACGATCCCGTTTGGGGTCTTAAAGATTGACAAGAAGATTGCGGGAATGGCTAGAAGGACCTGACCTAATGAGAGGCTGAGAGCCAATCTACAACCTTTAGACAGACTCTTGAACCCCCTAGACAGGGTGGAGAGCATCAACTTCCAAAAGGAGGAGCTCAACAAATTGTCCCCTACAGGCGAATCAAGATAGCTCATAGGCCAACTGTCAATAAAGCAACTTATATTGTTGACTAATTCCTCTACCTCAGCCCTCTTGCATGTTAATTCCTGTGATATGACACTTTGACATATTGTTCTTTAAACCCAAGAACACGCTGAAGCAATGCAAGACCTTCAACGCATGAGACACATTTTCTGCTTTTCCATCAAGGTGAAAAATCTTGTCTGTTCTGTCTACTGTGTTTAAAAGTCTAATTTGTGTATGTCGAACCATCTTAGTTTGTTTTCTATCTATTTTATCTGTGATTGGTGCTACTCCTATCATTTTTCTCAAATGCTCATTAATTTGATCTTTTAATAATTTTACCATATGTTCATCTTTGCATCTTTGTGTTCACGCTACTGTTAAACTTTGCTTGTTAGCATGTTTTTTTATTGATTGGCATTTTGTGCCATACAGCAGCGGTGGCCTACTTGCAACTTTGTGAAGTTGTCTCTTAACTTCATTTAATTAGCAATTCAGTTAACATTCTATAATCAATTATTGTTATCTTCTTATCCTTTATCTTATTTGTCTTATTTTCTTTTTTTTTTTCCCCCTTGTGTCTATTTGATTCAAATACGTGTTCACAACATTAGTTAGGATCTTCCTACTAGTTGCTCACTCATTCTAGTCTTTTGTAACAAATAATGGTAGGCACAATGTTTGAGCTGCTCCATTGTGACCTCCAAGACCTCCCAATGAAGGCAGAGTTGATTGTGCTTTACTTCAATGTGGGCGTAGGGTTGTTTACATTGTGTTTCTTGATTCTCAAAGTAATAAAAGCCTTATTCATTTGGTGGACCTATATTTACTGGTCAAAGCAAGAGGGAAAAAAATGCCAAGGAAACAACATTCTAGTGTCATTTGAAGGCTAGAAGGAAGCATAAGAACATCACTTTTCAAATTAACGTTCCAAATTATTCTCAACTTTTCTCTTGTTGTTGCCTAAAGTTCAAAGGCATGAAGGAGCTTTTCTTAGACCTAGATGGTGGGAATTTTGGATGAGAGATGCTAGATATTTAAATGCTTTACAATTCATAACTATTAGAATACTAAATTGGAACCATAATGTTTAAAAAGTTTGGCAAATCAATTTGAGATTTGAATTAATGAATTATAAGATCATGTCCATTATTTGAATTTGTGTATAAAAGCAGACATAAATGTTGTCCAATTCATGGATAGATATGCTATAATAATAAATTGGAAATGAAATTGTTTCAAGGTTTGGTGGATCAAATCAAAATTTGAATTGATGAACCATAAGATTATTATTTGCATTATTTGAATTGTGTGCATAAAGCACATATTATCTTTAAATAAATGAGGTTTAATTTATAGTTCTGTGAAGTACGCATTTTAGTTCTAATTAAATATCCAAAATTGGCTAATAATTTTTGAACGATGGACTCTTTAGTCCTCACTAAGGAGTCTTTTCTTTAGTTTAATATTCATAACCTAATAAATTTTATTTTATTTATTTCTGTATATCTGATTTATTATAACATTCAGTGGCATAGGTTATTAGTGTTAAGGATTTTAATCAAATTCCTTTAACTCAAATTTCAAGATTCATATGTTGGAACTGCAAAGATAACAATCACATTTAGAGAAAATAATGGAATGAATTAGAATTTCCTTTCTCTCACGTTCTTGTGTGCTGTGCATCCTTTTCCTAGTTTCATTGTTACTGGACTTGGCTTTTGTGGAGTTTATCCTCACTTTGAGAGGTTTTACAACGAAAAGTTAGCTGTATATGTTGTGGATGGTTGAATTTGCAACATTGCATGTAATATTGATTTGTTGGATTTTATAATTTGACATCAAACTTGACCATTATTTATATATTTAAAACTCATGTTATTGTACCTTTGACGTGATCTGACAGTGCCCTAATATTTCATTTTAAGCAGTTCAAGGCTATCGTCTTTTGTGGACGGGTGTTGGAGCACAACTTGCTCGTGATGTTCCATTCTCAGCAATTTGTTGGTCAACCCTAGAGCCGGTGAAATTTTTCCTTCCAACTCTTTTTTTGTATGCACAAGTGTGCTTTCCATTGTAGTTTCCTAATATCATTCAACTTGGCATTTCTCTCTTTTTCTTGACAGATCAGGAGGAAAATCTTGGATTTGGTTGGTGAAGATGTAAGCGCCTCAAGGGTCCTCGGAGCTAATTTCTCTGCAGGCTTTTTGGCAGGAGGCCTTGCCGCAGCAGTTACGTGTCCTCTCGATGTTGCTAAAACTAGGAGGCAAATAGAGGTTGGTTCTTAAAATGGAAATTTATGAATCTTGGCATTTTTTTGGGTTATTTTTTTACCTTTTCAAGTTTTCCCCAAATTAACCAAGCAAAATAAAGATTGCTACTTAATATTGTGGCCGAAAATGGCTGAATGAAGTTCTTTTAGAACCTTGAAATAAAACTTTGGAATACTTATTTGAACAGCTCAAAGTAGTTTAAATTGAACTTACGCACCACTCTTTGTAGTTTTAAGGTTATGTAATGTGTTCTTTCCTCTTTTACATTTTCTTACTCGTGTATTATTTTTGTTCTCCTACTGAACTGAGTTTTATTCTTTAGCTTCTTTCATGCTTTCTCTTCTTTCATTAGAGAATCTACATGGTAATATTCTAAAATTTAAAGTGTCAGACATGTATGCTGTATACATGTTGCATTATAGTCTTAGAACACGGGTGGGTTGGGTTCATGTAAAGAGTCTATTAACATCATATCTGCAATAGTTAGTATTTTCTTGTACACAACTTCAAAACATAGCATTCAAGAAGCCCAGATTTTATTGTTGAAATGGATGAATTATATGACTCATTAAAACAAATAGATAGGTAGAACTTGGGAGGAAACTTTGTTATGACTTTAAGAATCTGAGATAAACCTCAAGAAAATTTAGGCATCTATGAAAAATGATTAAAATAGCACCATTTACCTCACCTTTGGGATTAAAATCACAGAAAGTGTATAAATAGATATTAACATTTATTTTATTTTATTTATTAAATTCACAGAAGGATCCAGCAAGGGCATTAAGTATGACAACAAGGCTAACGCTGAAGGAGGTTTGGAGGTATTCTCATCTACTTTATCTATATGTTTTTTTCTTTTGCAGTTACTTCCTTGGCCAAAATAAATGTTGTTGACCTCATTGTTAGTATATGTAGGAATGGACTTGTGCTCGCCTAATAAATGAAAATTTGAATTTCTCTCTTATGCTTCAATACTTGATTTCATGGCCACTTACTACTTGGATGATTGGCAAAGGCACCCTTTCTATATTTTAGGTGTTGGGAGGATCAAGTCTCCCATGCCTACGTAGATATGGAGACGTGTTGTGCTAATGACCTATACCTTGCCAAAGGCTTGGGTTTCACATACCTCCTAACCCAATGAAGAAGAATGTTTGAGATGTTCTTGCCCTTTGCCTAATCTGCATATGTGTGAATTGCCACAGGGATGGAGGCATGAAAGGACTATTTATGGGTGTTGGTCCACGAATTGCCCGTGTTGGTCCATCAACTGGAATTGTTGTTTCATTTTACGAAGTCGTGAAGTTCGTTCTACATCAAAGGCGGGCAATGCATGATTGTGCAGTAGACTGATGATACAAGCGTTTTAAATTGCTGCAGCGGATAATTTAAAAACAAGAAAAGAGAAGTAAAAAAGAGTTAGGTCTGGCATATACAAAGTTAAGAAAGGTCTGCGAATTGCGGGCGGGATTGAAGAATAATCCAACGGATGGTAAGAACTCAAAATTCTAAGTTCACTGAATTTAGAATGCAATTTTGGTTCCCACATAGTGTTTACAGGGCATCTCCCACACAAAATAATAAAGCTTGTCAAATAATTTTTTGTTAATTTCTTTATCCTGATGGAAAAATCTTTGGAATGTGATTATTTAATCCATTCTGTGTAGAAAATTCATTTTCATTGTCTCTGATTATAATGCTACACTTAACAGGAAGTCTGAGAAAGTGGCATATGGGTTGTGGGGTGTTGGAGGTCTTGTTTTCCAGGATTGGTACTTAAATTTTCTAGGATGGGACCAATATATTAACAAGGAAGGAGTGTCTATAGATTTAATGCCTGAAATGATAGGAGTAACAACATTCAACCAGATAGCAGGAGAATATAAACCTAAAGCATAGTTACTCAGAAGAGTGTATGGCACCATTTCTTTCCCTAAACTTGGGTTGAACAGGCCTGCGCTACTGGAAGATTTCTTCAGCATTGCCTTTTCATTTCTCTGAAGATCACTCTTAATTCTAATAGAATTAAACTAAAGAAGTTGAGGACTTTTTCAAGGTAGTAACTTGTCTTCTTTCGAGGCTTTTTGACACTTCACATATGATAGGATTGAGTTACTTAAACGAGATGGCATCAAAAGTTAAGTTGCTTTTGCCTTCATATCATATTCGTGTAGAATTATTTAATTTTATCATTTTTTATGGGTTTGATAATAAAAGTATTATTATTTTTAATCTTTAAGTGTTTATTTCTGTTCTTTTTTCTTTCTATTTTTTTTCAATTTATTTTTATTTTTTGTAATCATCCTGTGTTGAATTAAATACTGCAACACTTTATTTTTAATTTTTTAGTCTAATTCAATTTTAAAAAAATATTTTATCTTTGTTGAATTAATAAATGAAACAAACCTTAAGGGATTGTTAAAGGATGTAATTAAAATTATTTTTTTCTTTCAATTTATTTCATTATTGTGGGATAAGATAATTTTATCTAAATTGGTGAGATTTTATTTTGTTCAATCTCATTCGTATTTTTTTCTGTCATTCCACTATTTAATCTAATTTCATTCTATCTTTATTTAATATACAAAATGTGTCCAAATGGCTTGTTTGTTACATGATAGTAGGATAGCATTGGGCAATTTTTAGTTGTAGTGTATTGTTTAGAAGTAGCAAAGGATAAGATAACTTTTATTTGGGTCTACTCTTTCATCCCATGATCATAGAATTATTCAATTTCAATATATATATATATATATATATATATATATATATATATTTTACTTTTTTTAAATTTATTTTTATGTTTAGTTTTTACAATTATCTTGTGTTGTATAAAAAATAGTTGGATTACTCAATTTTACTAAAATTTTTTATTTTTTACTATTATTTTTATTTTATGATTATGCAATGTTGTATCAAATATTATTTTATTTTATTTTTAATTCTCTTATATTCAATTCAATTCTATATCATTTTATTATCTAAAAATTTTTTTATCTTATCTTGTGCCCGAAGTAGATCCTAAGGGCCCGTTTGGTACGCAGGATGAGATATGATTATTTTAGTGAGATAGGATAGGATGAGATAGAATGTGATATAACAATTTTAAAAAATATATTTTTTAAAAAAAATAAAAAATATAAATTTTTTTTTTTTTGGGTGGGATAACTTAATCATACACAAAATGGTGGGTTTGAGTTATTCCACCAACATGAAATTAAAAAGTGGGCCCGGACAAAAAATTGTCCTATCTTATGTAGTTTTAAACACCGAATTAGAACAATTTTTTGTCTTATCATATTTCAATCCCATAAAACAAACAGGGCTAAGGGTAATGTTTGATTTCCTTTGACTTCTTGGCCCATGGAAAATGACGTTCTCGTTTGCGTTCATAGAAAATGAATTTCTTCAACGAGGTGTCAATGTTGTGCAACCTGCAATATGTTAAAAGAACCTTCAACATGAAAGGATAAGGCCCAAAAAAAAAGTGTCCCCTCTTAGATTACTCTCTTGGGAGCGAGGTTACCAAAAATTTGGATAGAAAATAACATAGATGTCATAGATTTCATTGTTAAGTTCACGCACTGATTGATCAACAAAGCCTAAATTTCATCATGACAGCTCAAAGGTAATTTCATTCAACTTTTATAATATGCCTTACCCACCTCTGATTTTAAAGCCATAAAACCCTTTCTACTAATGCTTCTAGATTTCATGTGATTCCATGATTAATAAGCTACAAATATGATATTAAAAATTAGTCAAAAGGCATTTTGGTATTCTAAGAGATAAATAAATGAAGGTAATGTTTTAGGAATAATAATATTAGTGTTCTATTAAAGTCTCCCACATCAATTCTTTAGTTCAAGAAAAGATTAACAAGCTTTTTCAAATAGCATGACCAACATTTTTTTTTTGTTTTTGTGGGTGCAAATTTTACATCATGCCATGATTTTTGGACAATTTTAGTGGCTTGATCTTCTCACACCCTTAAAGTTTCAAACAACAACTTGGTACCAATTTGTTATGCGCGTATTAATAAAGACAAATTATCAAGTGCACAAAGCCAAATAAACAAAGGATTCAAACAAATGCAAGTAAACACTTAAAGAAAAAATGTGTAAATTTATATAGTTTAGTATATGACTTATTTCATAGTAGATGAAAATCAATTCAATAATAATTTTTTTTTTTTTTTTTTTTAAGTAAGGCTAGGTTTGATTGTATGAACAAAAAAAGTTTTAGGAAAAGATGTCATTTTTTTTTCTCATATTTGTTTAACTGTATATGAAAAAAGTAACTTTCATATCTTCTGTAACTTAGCACATCTTACACACTAGATCTTGAATTTTCTCATAGAAAAATCTTAATTTTCCATAATATTACATTAAAATTTCTCAAGAAAAGCAAGAAAAATGTAAAATTTATGAACATCTTCCTTAAGAAAATTTGAATTATCAAACACAAAACAAATGCCTTTTTTCTAAGAAAATTTCTATTTTTCTTAAAAAAATTTACTTTTCATGCAATCAAATGGAGCTTAAATAGGTTACACTCTATAATTAGATCTATGCAAATTGTCTAACACTCAAGTTTTCTCATGCACATTTCTCTCACTATTCTTATAACATGTAACCCAACAAGGATTATATAATAAAAGGAGATCAATAGTTTGTAATACCGAATTAGTTTTCAATACAAAGTAAGAAAAAAATTTTAACTAAAAAGTTAATATATAAGAAAACCAATACAAAATTAGAAATTAAAATAGCTATGTGAAAAGAGCTTTGAGAACGCAAATGAGAACAATAGTTTGTCTCAAATTCTCTTTTGCATGTGTGAAGATAGATCCAACATACCACTTTGTTTTTCTCCTACATTGATGTCACTCCTGACAAATCACTTCAGTCCTAAAAAGAAGCAAAGGATGAAATTGTTTTTTCAGGTCAATTCACATACAAAGGTATGTTGTCTTGCAACTACTTAAATAAGTCAAGATTGGTCTCGTTAGTGAACAAAGAAGCCCCCAAAAAAAGAACCCAATAGATCCTAATGCAAGAACTTGAGATTAATGATACGTTAAGCAACATGATTAGCAAAAATATATTAAAGTGGAGATGTTGCTCGATTATCAACAGATTTATAAAGCTTAAGGTGTTGAAAATAATATTTCTAGTTTGTGACTTTTTATATACATGTGTCTTATATAATTCTAAGTATTTATGCATAAAAGTTATAAGCAAAAGCATGGATTGACGATGGAGATGTTTTTGCACCTATTCCTCAAGTGGCAACTATTCGCTTACTCCTTTTCTTAGCAATTTAAATGAAATGCAAAATTTATCAACTAAATGTGAAGTCAATCTTCCTTAATGGCTGTTTTGAAGAAGAGGTCTATATTGAGCAACCATTGGGTTATGTACTCACTGGTATAAAGATAAAGTTTGCAGATGAAGAAAGTTTTGTATGGTTTGAAGCAAACACCAAGAAATAGATGTATTGCTCTTTATTTCAAATTTTGTGAAAATAGAGATATTTTGCTTGTTTTCTTTTATATGGATGATATTTTTTCCATTTAAAAAAAAAAAATCAAAGTTGTTTTCAAGAATTCAAGAAGGCTATGTTACTTGAGTTTTAGATCATTGACAAGGGCTCATGTTATATTATTTGGGCTTAAAGGTCCAACAAATACATATTAATTTCTTAAGACTGATATGCGAAGGAACTCTTGCAAAAACTTTAATTGTTTTACTACAATCATGTGAACACACCATGAAAGTAGGAGTAAAGTTATCAAAAAAAAAAAAAAAAAGCAAAAGAGAAAATGAAAATTTATTTCTTTTTAAAATTCTTGTAGGAAGCTTAAGGTATTTAACATGTATAAGGCCCAAATCCTTTATGTTGTAGTAGTGTGCCATTTCATGAAAACTCCTACCTCTATCCACATGAAAATTGTCAAGAGGATTCTTTACTACTTAAAAAGTACACTTGAGGTTGGGCTATTTTATTCTCTTAATTTGATTTCAAGCTTGTGGGATTTTGAGATATTGATTTTATAGGAGACATAGATCATAGAAAGAACACTACTACTTTTTTATTTTTTATTTTATTTTTATAATTGATCGTATCATCTCTGTCGAGATCCCTTTCCTAGGCCAAAGGGCAGCTCAACTAACACAGTGGCCCGACGAACTCACTCATATGTCAAGTTCGCCCAACTACTGTTAAGCTTCTCAAATCCTAATAACAAATGATATCAGAATAATTAAAAGTCTCAAAAGCGAAAGTAAACAAACATACGAAGAACAATCATTGTATTACATATTTGTTTCGTCCAAAATATACATTTGATCATATACACATACACAAACATGACCAACCTTAAGCAAAAAGACCAGAAAAAGAGACAAGGAGTTATCAAGGGAACTAGGCAATCACCACGCCCTTCCCTCTATCAGACACCGAAGAACCTGGAATATTAGTAGAATAGTGAGCCTAAAAATCAATGTGGCTCAATGAGTAGTAAGACCAGCATGTCACCCATAACCAACATTCTAAAACAGTGCATGTATGCATGAGCAGTAGAAATGATGTAAAACTTGAATGCATGGCATAGTACAAAAGCAGTTATAAACAAGGCAACAGTTATAGAAAACATCTCAAATACATGACAGTTAAAAATTGTATCTGGGCTAGGGTTAAATCAACAAACCTAACCTATGGTCATCGCTCGAGCGAGTCCTAAGTCTGGTGTACTGGCCACTCGAGCGGGTCGTGAAGCTAGTCGTACTCATCGAATACCCTAACCCTAACGCTTGGCCCTCAAGTGCCACGACTCGAGCGGGTTCTAAGGCTAGGCACACTGATCATATGCCCTAACCCCGACACTCTGCCCTCGAGTCTAATCTCAATCGCATCATGTACTCTGACCCCGATGCTCGGCCCTCGAGCCTATAGTCTCATTACCCGTGTACATCTACACATTTCAAAATCAATCAGATGTATCTCATTTTTATGAAATCATTTAAACCATGTCATTCCACATAGATTTTATGTAAGGAACACAAGTTACAGAAGACACCTAAATCAAATTACTCACCTTGGGTCCCGCGCACCAATGTCCCTTCGACAACCAACCCAGTCTTGTAGTGCTCACTCGAATCTGCATTATTTAAACTCAATTTTAGTTTTCTTTAAATTGTGGCTTATTCCACTATCCCTAATCGGTCTGATCAACCCAAATTCGATTTGGTCAATTGGTCAAACTTAGTCAAAATTGGTCAACATGATCTATTTTGGTCAACTTTAGTCAAATTGGGCCAAATTAGGTTAAAATTGGCCCATTTAGGGCAAAATTCTCAAATTCTAACACTTAGCCCAAATTCATGCTTTTTACTTTTTTTGCGCAGTGAATTTGTGGATTTTTTTGTGATCAATCCGTATTTCAGATTTGAGTGAAACTTTTCAAATTTCATCTACACTTTCTAAAAATTTACCAAAATTTTAGATTCTGATTTTTTGGATACCATTTGCTATGGTTTCTAAGTGTGGTAACAAGGACTATGAAATCTCGTATCCTATGTGATAGGTAGTCAGTTGGTGTATCAATTGACCCATTTACCCAGTTCAGATTGGAATGAATTTTGGTACAAATAATCTTGACACGTCCAGTGACCTCTCCACCAATTTCAACTCAAAATATCCACTTTTGTTCAGTCCATTGGTCACCTACATTCTCTGTTATGTAACAGATTGTTCAAATGTTCAAGTTTCCTATGGTTTTGAAGTGCCTAAACATCTCTATTGGTCCACTGATTTGAAACCCTATCTTACATATTTTTTATAGCTTAGATTCCAGAATATTAATAGTTCAAGTCTCATCTCAATCAACAAGCAACCATGGCTATAATCATTCTGAAATTTACCTACAACTTAGCACATATATCAACAGTTCAAAATATTTTCTAAGTACCAGATCCTTACATGTAACTAGACATCTTGGCATGGATATAAAACTACGTATACAGAGACTTGGGGGTTGGGGTTTATATGTCCTTGTGGCCTCTGGTGTGAGGTTTAAAATGCCTCAAATCTCAGTTCAAATGGATGTCTCTAACCACTTCAAATGATGCCTCAAAACCAATTTCAAGAACTGTTTTCTGCTGGACTGGTTGTACAATTGATCAATAGTCAACTTTAGTGCCTTGTAGAATAGGTTTAAGACTTTAGTTCTCAATTTTCACCACTTGGATATGGAAGTACACAAGATAAAGAATAAAACAAGGGGTTTTACCTTATGAATGGACCTTAAATGGGTAAAAAATCACTCCTTTGAAGTTTGCTGCAACATAGTTTTCTGCAGGTTTCCAACTGCAACAGTGTCGAATAGCCTTGTTCGTGGTCGTTTCAGTCCCAAACGAATGTAGGATTCGACCAACGGCCTGTGCAATATTGTAGAGGGTAGTAAGAGCTTTCCAAAGAGCCCTAGATCACTGAAAACGAACTCCAAATGAGGGAGAAATATACTATAGAAGTTAGGTTGCAAAAACTGAAAAATGAAAATTTTGCTCAAGAATGGGGGTTTGTTGCATGTTGATGTGGCTTTGCATGGCAAATGGTAGTGTACATGGCCATCCACGTGGCCTATGAGCTTCCATGCAAGGTGCCTTATTGTCACCATGTATTAGCTGAGTCAGGGAAGTGATTGGATTGGCAAAATCATGGTTCAAAACTGTGAATTTTGCTAGTTTTTTGCTAAAAAAAACCCAGAAAATTTGCTAAGAATTTAGGCAAAAATTGAAGGAATAAAAAATAGGGGCGTGTGGGCGCAAACACCCAGGCACGGGCTGGGTTCGCGCCAGGAGTCCGCACAGTCTTTGTTCGGCCCGCATGGGTCGAGCCCGTGCGGCTGGGATCTCGACCCACAAGGGCCATGGGCCCATGCGGCTGAGATTTCGAAATTTTTTTTTGTTTTTCATTTTCTCTTTCCGTTTTGTATATACATACATATACACATGTATATATACTAAACTTTTATTTTTTCTTTATTATTATTTAATTTACTGCTCCTCAATTTCTTTAAAATTTTCAATCATACCACCAATTTCAATATTCACACATTTATTTTCAAAAAAAAAATATTGAATATTTCAGCCAAAATTTACATTTTCTCCCAAAAATTCATTAATTACACCAAGAATTCAATAATCATTCCAAAAATTCAATAATTCTCCGAAAAATCATATTTTCTTCAAAAATTTCATTCGCTTTATAATTTAATGTATTTTCTTCTCAAAATTATATTTTTTAATTATTCAATTTTTTCAATAAATAATAAAAAATTGGAGGAAATTGAAAAAAATCATTTATTTTCATTAAAACTTTCAAAAAACTACATGTATCAGACCCATTAATTATGTATTAAAACTATGAGTCGTCACAATCTCATAAATAGTTCAAAGAAATAGACAATTGTCACACTATCAACATGTGAATCTGAGTATGTGGTTGCAACCACTTATTCTTGTCGTTAAATTTATCTAAGAAGATTATTGGAGGAACTTCATTTGTCACAACATGGAACTCCAAAAATTTGCATTGCTAATAAATCCGCACAAGCACTTGTGAGAAATCTAGTGTTTCATGATTGAAGCAAGCGTATACATACATACATACATACATACATATATATATATATCATTTGATTAATTAGAGAGCACATCGCTAAAAATGTAGTAATGCTCAGTATGTGAGGACTAAAGATTAGTTGCAATTTCACAATTTCACTGTAATTGGACGATTTTTGAAAAAAAAGAAAAAGGCCAAGCATGCATATGGAGAAAAAAATTTTCAAATTAAGGGGGATGTTGAGGACAATTATTCATCCTTCTAATTTGTGAATTTTGAGATAAATGTGTTTTTAAAATTTAAGTATTTATGTGAGAATGTTATAGTTCTCATGTCTTTTAGAATTTTAATTATTTATATGTAAAAGTTATAGTTTATGTGCCTTTTATGTATGTTAGTCTTAAAGTTATGGTTCATTAAAGTGATATCTAGTGTATCTATCTTTATATTTTTATTAAGGGCTAATAGGCAAACAAATCCTAACCTATTCACTTTTTTGCAAAATAATTCAAACTTTTCAAAATTAGCAAAAAAATTGCAACATTTATCAATCTTGTTGCAATTTTATCATATATACGATTCATACAATTGACTACTAATGTGACACTTATTTAGCCTCTAATATGGCGTAAATTACATTTAAATAGTTGTCATGTCAGCTTATGCTTTAATAAGCCCATATTGCCTGCAATAAAAAAAAATTATAGAACTATCCAAAAATGCCCATGTAATACAAATTGTTGTAAAAAAAATGAAAAAATGAAAGCGACAACAGAAAAAGCAATGAGCACAGCGGAGACGATAAATGAAGAAACCAATTAGACAAAACGAAAGCAAAAGAAATGAACATAGAGAAAACAAAAGAGGAAGAAACCAACGCAAAGGAGATCTCAAAAAACAATAGGAGAAGAAAGGATGAAAAAGGGAAAGCAGGACGAAGTAGAGAAGGAAGGGGAAAAAATGGAAAGAAGAAAAACGAGAAGAAAATATACCCTAGTTGTTTGTTCTTTTGTTATTAACCTATTGAAACAAAGAATGCAAGCAAGGAAAGTGAAAAAAATCATAGAACTAAAGCACCTGCATTTCACCTCCATTTGCAAGCCCTAAATTTCTTATTATTTTGTTGACCACCAAAGAACGCGCACCAAGAAAAATTGAAGAAATCGTAGATGCAAAACCAATCTTAAGCAAGAGATGCAAAACAATATTGAACCAATTTTTACACTTTTCAATTGATTTAGTTTGATTGATGTTGCAAATTATATTGGTCTAATTCTTTAATGTTTTAGTTGCATGCATTCATATTTGGTATGCAAATTATTATTTTGGAAGGTTATTGTAAGGTAGGAATGGCAGGTTGAGATAGTTTGCTTGATCATGACCCCAACTATGTTTGTTAAGAATTATAGGGTCTACTTCTTCAACAAGCCCTGAACAACAAACCCTTCACTTTCACATCTAGTTATTTGCATAAGTTGTTTTGCTCATTGTCACCTCATAATTTTTTATTCGCATTCAACCAATGCTCCTGTCCCTTCAATTCCCCTTCAATACATAATGAAGTTGGGCTACTAAATTCAATTAGAAGTTTATGGCATTCATTTCTTAGTGTTTAGGGGAATGGTAGGTGATTTTTGAATGAGAATGACCCAACTTGGTGAAATCACAAAGGTTTTTAGTATTTTATTAAATTCATTTCTTATTATTTTGATCATATGTCCCTGTTTTTTTCTTTTTGTTTTTTCTTTGTATTTGACCAGTTTTGGTAATGTGTTGAACCATACTTAAATGACTAAATGATTATAGTTGACAGCTATCTTTCTATTTTAGTACTTGACAACTATAGCTTTTAAGTTGAATACTTGAATGATGTTTTTGTTTTTTTTTTTTTTTTTTTTGCCTTTTGTTTTTTTTCTTATAATTGTATTGAAATCTTTGTTAACACTTATAGCTTTTAAGTTAAATACTTGAATGATTTCTAACAAAGTATTAATATTAGCCCCAAGTATCTTTTCTTGTTGGATTTTTCTTATTCTTGGATGTTAATTGGGCATTTTGATTTTGTAGGATTCAAGAATTAGGAGAGGCTACAATATACCATTTTAGTTTTCCTTTAGATGATCCTGGAGATGAAGATTTTGGTATTGGCAATGAATGTCAATGGGATGATTAGCATGGACACTGAAGATAGTGACAAAGAGTATTCTATTAGAAGGGCAAACTTGAAGGATACGAAGAGGACACTTCCTAATTATGGTGTTGGTCTAGCATTGGAAAATAACGTATTATCAAGAGCAATCATACCAATTGAGGACTTGCTTCTTAATTAGGTGAAAGACTTGAGATGTTTGAAGACCAGCACGTTGAACCATATGAATCAAAATGTGAACAATCTGACAATAAGGTTTTAACTCCTAAGAGCACATATGATGAGAATTGGACGCAAGAAAGGTATGCTTATTATTTATGTTTTCATGTATGCTATCTATAAATTTATAATTTACGTTTTCATATATGTAATTAAAATTTTGATTGTCACTTATCTATGAGGTCAAAGAAGCAAAGAAATATGATATATGATCCTAATCTCAAACACAAAGATTTGAATTTTAAAGTTGCAATGCAGTTTGACAATCAACATCAATTTAAGAGAGTAGTTTAGAACTGTGCAATTGGTCAAGGGTTTAATGTCAGATGGGTTAGGAGCAATCACAAAAGAGTAGAGATAAGATGTGTTGATGACTATTGTTCCAGATTATACACGAGTACACTTGAATTAGAAAACACATTTCTTATTAGATTAGTTGAAGCAAAACATTCTTATTATAGGTAAATGACAAATAAACAAGCAAATAGTAAGTGGTTAGCAAATGAGTTCTTGGAAACATTTCGTCAAAAACCATTTTATTATGTGGATGACATGATGAAGGATGTATTAGATAAGTATGTTTTGAATGGTAAGAGATGGTGTTGTTATAGAGCAAATAAGTTAGCTTAAATAAGATTATAGGCAGTCTTGAAGTGCACTATGTCAAACTAAGACCTTTGGTGGGAGAGTTGACGAGGGTGGGTATAGAAGGTACTTTTATTTTAGAAACAAAGGGAGATGTAGATTCTTCAATTCCAATGTCTCATAGGTTGTATATATGTCATAATGGTTTAAGGAAAGGGTTTTTGAATGGTTGTAGGCCTGTATTATGTCTCTATGGTTGTTTCTTGAAAACTATTGTCAGAGGGGCATTACTATCTACAGTTAGTAGGGATGAGAACAATCAGATGTTTCTCATAGCTTGGGTTGTAGTGCGAAGTGAGAATGAAGATCATTGGTTCTGTTTTTGAAAACCTTGTTTGATGACTTGAGAATAGTAGATGGTTTTCATCTAACATTGATCTCAGACCAGTAAAAGGTATTTTACATCCATTATATTTTTGTGTTATGGTTCATATTTTTAGTATGCATACATTGGATATTTTTTACTAGACTTATTAATTATCTTTACTTCTATTTCATATGGGGGTTATTAAGTATTGCCCATAGGTTGGTGCCACATGTAGAGCGTAGGAATTATGCATGCCACATCTATGCTAATTACAAAAAGATTTACAACAGGCAAAAGCACAAGACATTATTTTGGAAGTCTGTTAATGCAACTTTCAAGGTGAAATTTCAGGAACACATGCAAGTTTTAAAAGAACTTGATTCTCAAGCAAGTGAAGCATTCATGAACCAAAAGTCGCATGCATTTTGTAAGGCATTCATCGAAACTCTTCTAAAGTGCGATAATGTTGGCAATTACCTTGTTGAGACATTCAGTGGGTACATTGCAAAGGCAAAAACCCTCCCAATAGTCAGCATGTTATATGAAATAAGAATTGCATTGATGGAAAGAATGAGGGTGAAGGATGCTACAATTAGAAATAACAATGATGTTCTTGGCCATGAAATACAAATAAATTAGAGAACAACAAGTGCAATTCAAGATGTCTTATCCCTAGAACAACCCGAGGGGATAAGTTTCACGTTATAGTCAGGGATGATGGGTTTGTGGTGAGCCTTCTATCAAGATCTTGCACTTGCAAAGGTTGAGAGTTAAGTGGTATTCCTTGTTGTCATGCAATTTTATGCATTAATTTCTTGAAGTAAAGACAGTGACATATGTTAACCCGTACTTGACCACAGAGTTCTACCAAAAAGCTTAGGAATTCCCTCTAGAGCCTATAAAGGGACTGACAATGTAGCCAAAATTTGAAAGAGATGTAGTCAAGGTCCTCCTTGGAGTTTTAAAAGAATTGGATCCTCAAGCAAGTAAAGCATTCATGAACTAAAAGCTACGTATGTTTTGTAAGGCATTCATCAGAACTCTTCCAAAGTGTGAAAATGTTGACAACTGCCTTGTTGAGACATTCAATGGGTACACTACAAAGGCAACGACCTTCCCAATAGTTAGCACGTTATATGAAATATGGACTACATTAATGAAAAAAATGAGGGTGAAGGATGATACAATTAGAAATAGCAAAGATATTTTTGGCCATAAAATATAGAAAAAATTAGAGAACAAGTGCAATTCAGGATTTTTTATCCTTAAAGCAACCCTGGTTCCAAATTATAGTCAGGAATGATGGGTTTGTGGTGAACCTTCTATCAAGATCTTGCACTTGCAAAGGTTGGGAGTTGAGTGGTATTCTTTGTTGTCATGCAGTGCCATGCATTAATTTCTTGAAGCAAGACATTATGACATATGTCAACCCATACTTGACCATAGAGTTCTACCAAAAAGCTTATAAATTTCCTCTAGAGCCTATAAAGAGACCAACAATGTGGCAAAATTTGAAGGAGATGTAGTCAAGGCCCTCCCCCTCGGAGTTTTAAAAGAATTGGATCTTCAAGCAAGTGAAACATTCATGAACCAAAAGGTGCATGTGTTTTATAAGGCATTTATCATAACTCTTCCAAAGTGCAAAAATGTTGACAACTACCTTGTTGAGACATTTAATGGGTACGTTGCAAAGGCAAGGACCCTCCCAATAGTCAATATGTTATATGAAATAAGGACACATTGATGAAAAGAATGAGGGTGGAGGACAATACAATTAGAAATAGCAAAGATGTTTTTGGCAATAAAATATGGAAAAAAAATTAGAGAAGAATAAGTACAATTTAAGATTTTTTTTATCCCCAAAGCAACCCTAGGGGATAAGTCTCAGATATGGTCAGGGATGATGGGTTTGTGGCGAGCCTTCTATCAAGATCTTGCACTTGCAAAGGAAGATGTCAGGTTAACATAAGAAGAATAGGAAAAAAAAATCAATTGATGAGAAACAAGATGATGGAAAGAAAATGTCAAGGTGTGGAACAACCATGACTTGCCGATTATGCCATGAAGTTGGGCAAAAAAAGAGAGCTTGTCACAATAAAGACAAACTCAGATTTGTTCTAACTATTCATAAACATCTTGTGAATACCAACAAACTTTAATTTCAATTTATCATAACTGCATGGTTTGCCAATTTATAACATTAGTGTTGTTACAATATAATCACATGGTTATTTTATCTTGCAAGGAATGAGAAGTAGGGCAACGAAGAATAATGCAAATACAAGAACAAGCTCATGTTCACATATAGGTGACATCGAGAATGAAAGCCAAACACAAAGTTTTGTCAATGTTATGAATTTAGATTTGTTTTAATCAAGTGATTTGGATAAGATTTATCTATTATTCTTAATTGATGATAGGTTGGTGAAGCACCATCTGAAGAATCAACCCAAAGTGCAATGTGTTAGTTGCATAATAAACTACTATTAGACTAGGTAAAATGATGCATTTTATAGGAAATAAGAGAAAATTTAAGCAGAGAATTGCATAATTAGCAATAGTTACATATAGTTAGGAATTACATTGTTTAATAACTTTTAAGCCTTGTTTTGATGATTTTGATATGTTTCTATGAAAAAATAATGTCTGGAAAAGAAATTTGCACGCATTACAGGATACTGGTTGATATATATAAGGAATGCATCAGAAGAAGGCATAAAAGAGATGAAAATCAAGAGCAAAGACCAGAAGACCGCGGTACAACAAACTGAAGATTGCAGTCAAAACAGAAGAGCAAACTAGTGAATACCACACTGGTGACCGTGGTCCACAGATTGAAGACCGCAATCACCAGAATGTGGGTTGCACAGAAACTCTACAGACCGCAGTGGACAGAATGCAGGGAATTTTTGGTTTTTGTCACAAGTATCACTGACTGCAGTCACTGACCGAAGTCATTCGAGTAATAATCGGGATTTTTATAATTTTTAGGGTTTTCTTTAGTGAAAAACTATAAATAGGTCATTGTAGTAGGGTTTTAAAGGAGGATCTGTTTTGAGAACAAAGTTTTTAGAGAAAAACGAACGACAAAGGAGAAAAGAGAGAAGAAGAAGAAGAATTGAAGATCAAGGTCCAAGAGTTGAGTATGTTTATTTGTGATCTTAATTCTTTGATTTGTGAACTCTCAATCATGTCAGGCTAGGTTTATTTTAAGTCTAGGATATAAATCTGGATTGTAGAATCCTGATATTCTTATTTTGATTAATCTATTTCTGAGGTTTTGTTTTATAATTTGGA
>JAJIYU010001353.1:0-37107 GCA_030144865.1 Tinospora cordifolia | reverse complement strand
GTAATTCCTTAAATTTCATAATTAATTCTACTAAACCTTAATTTTCATCAAATTAAGGTTTTATTTGTTTAATTTTTTTCTATATCTCTAATATATTTTATTTTTCATGTGCCAACCCACAATTTGCACCCAAAATCTTTAAAATTAATTTACAAAATTCTGGGGTATTGCATCTATTGAGTATATATGCTGTAGTCTTTAGTGCATCTCCCTAGAGTGATTCAGGTAAGGTAGAATGAGAAATCGTGCTCCTCACCATGTCTTTAAGCGTTCTATTTCGTCTTTCAGCAATACCATTCATGCTAGGAGAACCTGACATTGTGTGCTGTGGGACGATACTACATTCATCTAGGAATTTAGCAAATGGTCCAAGACATTGTTCACCTGATCCGTCATACCTGCCATAATACTCACCACCACGGTCTGATCTGACGCTTTTAATTCTTTGTTGAGTTGGTTTTCAACTTTAGCCTTATAACTTTTGAACACGTCTAAGGACTGTGACTTTTCATGAATGAGATAAAGGTAGCCATATTGTGAAAAATCGTCTATGAATGTTGTAAAATATTGTTGACCATTCAAAGAATTTGTAGAGAATGGACCACAAATATCTTTATGTATAAGTTCTAAGACATCTGAAGTCTTATAAGCACCTAATCTCTTAACATTTGTTTGTTTTCCCTTTATGCAATGAACACACACATGAAAATCTATGAAGTCCATGGAGTTGAGAATTCCATCAGACACAAGTCACTCAATTCTCCTTTTGGAGATGTGTCCTAATCTCTTGTTCCACAGTGAAGAATAATTCTCATTGGTTCATTTTCTTTTTAAATTATTGTAACTTGACAAAGAACTAGTACCAATCAGATTTGAATTTTGGAAAAAAACTAAACTTTCCATTCCCAAATAAACAATGAAATCCAAATTTGTCCAATACAGAAATAAAAATCAAATTTTGCCTGAAAGACGGTACAATGAAAGTTTCTTTCAAATCTAGATAAAAACCAATTCTTAACAATAATCTAAAAGTTCCAATTTCCTCTACTTCCACTGATTTTCCATCACCAACATAAATGTATCTTTCACCATCACTGGGTTTTCGATAATTCAGGCAACCCTGCATAGACACACTGATGTGAGTTGTTGCACCAGAATCCAGCCACCATGTGTTTCCAGATCCTGAAGTCAAATTAACCTTAAAGCAAACAAAATTAAGAAGCATACCTTTCTTTACATGCCAAGCGTGATATTTGGTACAATTCTTCTTTACACGCCCTGCAATTCCACAGAAGAAGCAACTATTTTCCTTTTGTTGTTTCTTATGTGGTGTTGCATTTGCAGTATCCTTAGTTTTCTTTCTTTTGACATTCTTTTTGCCCTTTGCAATACTAGCTAGGTGAACACTTTCTGTCTTATCAAGCTTCAACCTTTCCTCTAGTGTGAGATGAGCTCATTAAGAGGCCAAGAGTCCTTTTGACAATAATAGCTCGCTTTAAACTAATTAAATTGTGCCAAAAGAGATATCAAAACTAAGTGCACTAACAAGTCCTCAGATAATTCCAACTTGAGTCCCTTAAGCTTTGAAGCAACATGAGCCATTTCCATGATGTACTCCCTAATGTTTCCATTGCCTTTATACTTTATTGAGATTAATCTTGCCAAAAATGTACTGGTTTCAGCCTTTTTATTTTTGGCAAACCTTTTCTCAAGGTCTACAAGGAAACCCTTACCTTAGTAACCGTATCAGACATCGTGCCCTGAAAAGCTTCTGGAATGGCACGCTTCATGACCATTAGACTTATGCGATTTGATCGCTCCCATTTTTCAATTTTCCTCTTGTCATCAGAGATACTCTTATCAATGAGAAGAGCAGGTTGATCAATCCTTAGCGTAAGGTCTAGGTCCGTGACTTCAAGAACAATCAATACATTCTTTTGCCATGCTTTGAAGTTGGTGCCCTTAAGTATTGGAATAGAATTTATGCTAGCAAAGATATTTGAAGCAGAACCGTTAACTGAATAGAGAACAAAAATGAAACAAAACAAAACAACTCACATTAGCACCATATTATGCAAAAAAAAATTGATTTCAAATAATGATAGGGCCAATCGCAAGATACCTAGTACAAAATCAATATTTAGTCTTTGGACAAAAATATTAACTTGTAAGTGGTACTCTTGGTGTAGTAATCAGACATTGACAATAAAACATGTTGAACAATAAATCTTTCTTTGGATCGATTCATTATTTATATAGTACGCTAAATAATCATCACATGTCTATTATCGCAGGTACATATATAATTCTGGCCAAATATTGACCATCCTTTGGGTTGGTTAAAATTTGCATGAATTAAATATGCACAAGTTTCTTTTATTAGTCTAAGTTTGATTAATTTCCACAAGAGAAGTTGCTTTGGCAATATGTTGCTTCAATTAACCAACTTCCGAATATTACGTGATCATACCAAATTTGAAATCAAATTCACCAATGTTGCATAATAAAACCAAAATATTTAATTTCTTGAATTTGAACAATTTTTAAAGGTTCCAACATGAAAATAATCAAAATAAATTTCAAAAAAATAATAATAAGAATACATTTTTTTTGTTGTGTGAATAAAAAAAATAGAGCCCAAAGTTGACTTTATTTAACATGCTGCAATTAGTTCTTAGTCCCTATATTTATATATAGATTTATGAGCAATATGTACAATAAATGTACACATAGAGACCCAGTTAAGTATTGCTGGGCTATAAGTGAAAAGGTACAACAGTAACTCCGGCGAGCATCACTTCGGCCGGCGAACAGCAACAGTCCGGCAAACATTACTCCGGCCGGCGAACAACAATACTCCGGCGAACATCACTCTAGCCGGTGAGCAGCAACAGCCCGGCGAGCATCACTCCGGCTGGCGAACAACAGCAGCATGGATTATCAGTATCTTATTCGTATACAATATGAATATTATTCATATATAAATATATATATATATATATATATAATATAATTAGTATTCGTATATTATATGTATATTATCTGTATATTATTCGTATACAATATGTATATTATACATATAAAGTATATTATCTATATATTATTTGTATATAATATGTATATTATACGTATATAATATATGGCATTAGCAACTTATCGTAGAGCCGACCAAGCTCGTCGCCGGCGACGACCACCAGTACAACAACTTGTTCTTCTTCTTATTCTTCTGTTACCAACTTGTTCTTCTTCTTATTCTTCTGGCACTGTTCTCATTGTTAGCTCACCGTTGCTAGTTGCCGCAGCTAGTCACCGCAGCTGCTACTCGTCGCTGTTGCTCGCTGCTGCTGCTCGTTGTCGCTGCTATTCGTTGCTACTAGTCGCCGCTGCTGCTAGTCGCCACTGCTCTAGTTTAGCTTGGGGGATCGGTGAAACAGAAGAAGAGCATCAAACATGCTCTGTTTTGGGCAAATCGTAAGAACATGAGATGGGGTCTTTGATGTGGATGAGGAGATTGTGTTGCTGTTATTTGGAACCGCGAACAGAGGAAGCAAACATCTAGGTTTTGATTTTCTGGTTCTTATGTTGGTTATAATAGAAGAAGAAGGAAAAGAGACGGTTTTGATTTTTGGTTTGGATTTTCGTTTTGTGATTTTGAAGGTGATGAATGTACATATCTGGAAAAGGATCATGGCTGCTGGCAATGGAACGAAGAACAGAGCAAGAAGAAATTTGTGCTCTGTTTTGGGCGAGATCCAAGAATGAAAAGGGGGGCTTTTGTGTGTTTGATGATTTCTAACTTGGGGATTGGAGTTGCGAGGTGCAAATTAAAAACAACAAACTTCTGTTTCTTGGTTAGACAGATGGTGAGTAGGAAACCCAGAATTTTCTGGGTTGATGATGGCTGAAATGAAGAAGGGAAATGGAACAGTTGTTGCTGTTGGATGATGAAGACGAAAAGAAGTTGCTGTTGCTGCTACATCGTTCCATTGTGTAATCTCGTCCATGAAGAATGAGGACGAGTTGTTGCTGGAATTTGGGCACTCATGGCTAAACAAACAGCAAGAAGAACCAAAACAAATCGTTACAAGCGAAGGAGCCGCTGTTAGATCTGAAATGAAGAAGAAGAACTTAGCGAAACAACAGATCTGGATCTGAAACGAAGAACTTGGCGAAACAGTAGATCTGGATCTATAGCTATGCGAGCAACATATCTGGATCAAACCAAAAAGAAAACTCAGCAGAACAAATGTCGGTCATCGCCATCTGGATCTGAAACGAAGAAGAAGAAGAACTCGGCAGCAGTGAGCAATGATCATCGACGAGCGATGGTAGTGGTGAGTGGTGAGTGTAGTTGTTGTCGGAGATTGCCACAAACAGAGAACGAACAGAGCATTAAACAAAACATAACAAAGTGATTTCAAGAACCAATCGGCTAACAAATTGGTGGCGTTGGAGATTCACAGCAATTTTCAAATGAACAAAAATTAGCCATTGCTAATTTAAACCAAGTCGTCATGTGGTTTTTAGGGCATCGCCGGCGACAGTGGTTGCAGCAACAAAGGCAGCAAACAACAAATAGAGGCAACAAACAGAATACGGTATTAATGAAAATAAAACAAAAATGTTGGTATAAATGATAAAAGGAAAGTTAAATGAAATTTTTCGAAAATATTTTTATAATAATGTTATTTTGTGTAATTTCCTCTATATAAATGTAGAGGCCCAAATGGTTGCTGCTGGGCCACAAAAGTGGTAGCCTAGTAGCAACCCATTTTTCTTTATTTTAAGTGAAAATTACAGAAGATACCATAAAAATAAACATATTTTCATTAAACTAGGCAACTTTTCACAAAGTTTCACATATATTGTACTTTGCTAAATATTATCAAATATACCGTGATATAAAACTACAAGGGCGAGCAGTAGCGACAGCAACAATCGAGTGTGAACAACAAGAAGCAGCGAGGATTGGTTTTGGTTCCAAGTGCGAAGAAGCAGTTGTTTCGATCTCATGAAGAAGAAGATGATGCTTGATTCAGACCTAATCCGCTTTTTGGAACCTATTCTCCCTTTCCCAACGTTTCGATTTGATCGAACAAATCTGATCCTAGCGTTTTGATCTGTTTGAACAGATCTGCAACTTCGACAAAGAACTTATTAGTTTTTATTTAATATTTGTTCTTTTAATTGGCTTGGCATGTTGTTGGGATTCGTAAAACAGTGTAATAACTTCTTAGTTTTTATTTAATATTTGCAGGATACTTCAACTAGACTTGGTCTTAGAGTTATTTTTTGTGTTTGTAGGTGCACATATGAACACCGATGACACTATTTTCATTTTTTCCCCTTTTCTGAAACCATTTTACTCTTGTTACAGTCCTTTCCAAGCATTAACTTCTTTGCTAGCTTATTACGAATGGCAATCAGTTGCATTTATTGTATGCTCAACCTTACAAATCCACAAGTCAAGATCATTCGCTTAGTTATTAGATGAAAAGTAGGAAAAGGAGTCGTCAGATCATGATGCTGAATGTATTATTCAGTTTACGTCTGTGCGTATTGCCTCACTTAAGATTGCGAAATGATAAGGCCATTACTATTTACTATTTCTCTACAGAAACTACAGGAAGCAACCTACAATGTGAAGAAAATCTCAACCAAAGAACCTCAAATCACCAGTTAAAAATTACTGACCATCTAAATAAGCTATGTGGATATTATTTTCATGAATTCTAGCAGCGTCAAAGTTTTTGGTGACAAATTCATTTCTACTTAAATGCAATTTGAATTGCCAATGGAGAATCTGAAGATACAATTGTTTGAAAGAAAACGTACTCAATATTCATATTTTTACAAGGAGACAATGGGGATTGTATGCTGACAAAGAACTTATTAGTTTTTATTCTATTGTTTTACGAATCCCAACAACATGCCAAGCCAAGATGAAGAGAAGATCGGATTTTGAAGTATATTTTGTATATTTTGGTATATTTTGGTATATTTTGGTATATCAATGAATATTTTGGTATATTTTGTATATTTTGGTATATTGTTGTATCAATGAATAAAGGTTGTATATTTTGGTATATTTTGGCACAAAATTAGCTATAATGATTATGAAACAAATTATGATGATATATTTATTTGTCTTGTACAATATACACATATATTTACTATAAATATACACAAATTTACTAAAATATACAAAAAATATACTAAATTAACCATAAATATTCAGAAATATATCCATACTTATGTAATGGGTTGGGGTATATTTTGGTATATTTCGGTATATTCTAGTACACATATGAGCTATATCGATTTCAAATGAGAAAAATCATGATATAATGATTATGAACAGATTATGATGATATATTTACATGTATTTTATACTATACAAAACAAATATACCAAAATATATACAAACCTCTTTAACATGTTTTAGTATATTTCGATATATTTTGGTATATTTTGGTATATTTGCATATAATCTGGGCACAAAGAACTATTATGCTGATTACAGACGATATATTTCGGTATATTTAGTATACATATTACAACAGATATAAATAAAATATATCAAAATATACAAAAATATACAAAAATATACCAAAATATGCTTCAGAATTTAGTATACATATTACTTTCTATATATTGTATGCATATTATAAAAAATATAAACAAAATATACCAAAACGTATCATAATATACCAAAATATATCATAATGTATCATAATATATCATAATATACCAAAATATATCATAATATACCAAAAAATATAAACAAAATATACCAAAATATATCATAATATATCATTATATACTAAAAAAAAATAGACTATATACTTAAAATATACAAGAAATATATCGTAAATATATTGTCTATATATACAAAATATACATAAATATACCGAAATATACCGTAAATATACTTAAAATATACAAGAAATATACCATAAATATATCACCTATATGCACAAAATATACATAAAATACACAAAACCAACATCATGTATATATATAAAATATACCTGAAATATACATAAAATATATACAAACTTATCATTTTTTATGGCAAATGAAAGAACACTCATTACAGATCATTATATATAAAAATATACAGAAGATATACCAAAAATTATATAGAAATATACACAGAATATTTTTTTTGCAGAGATGTTGAATAATAAAAAAAATAAATGAATGTATACACAAAATATACATATAATATACAAAATAATATATTAAAAATATATAAAAATACACAAAATATACAAAAATATATATACAGAAAATATATATAAAGTGGGGCTAAACATTTTAATTAACATCCCACCCCTAATTTTTTATTTTTTTTAAAGAAGATAAGAATATTAAAAAAATAAAAAATTAAGAGTGAAGTAGTTAAATAAAAATAGTGAAATATATATAATTCATCTGTATATATTATGTCTATCTTTACATATATTCATCAATATAATATAATATATATGTAATATATTCACATAGTTTTGACATATATTCCTGTTTTTATAAACATTTCATCCAAAACTTAGTTTCCATCTAAGCAAACTGATTTTTTGGTTAAATAAAAACTTATTTCTCATAATATGCTTCATTAAATGTGAAAGAAAAGCAGTTTTCCTTTTCTGGTTATTGATTTCTTGTTTGTTTGTTGATTTTATAGGCTTTTTTGGGTTAAAATGGTAACACCCCAATTTCTGATATTTCTCTAATTAATTTTTAATTATATGTATAACATTGAAATACATGGTATATTTGTAATATATTCCTAAATATTATATAGTTACGTAAAAAGCCCTTATTTTAATCTCCAAAATAAGAGGTCCAACTGGGCTTATTACTATTCATGGCCCAGTTATCCTTTCTTCAACCTAACATCAACAGCAAGCACAGCCATGGCAGCTACATAATACTGTTTGCAAACCAGTCTAGCCACCATGGCTGTTGGCCGGTGGAAGTTACATCGGACTTAAGCATTGTCGGCGACTGTCACCAGCGGCCTACTGCTGACAGTCATGAATCACTATTTTTTGTTTTCTAAATAATCCTTCCAAAAAAATTAAAAAAAATTGATGTTAGAGTTTGATTTTCAGCCAAACCACACCAGCAATAAGAGCTCACCAGTAGTAACGATCCCTCAAACTTAATCTTAAACTTAAAAAAAAAAAAACTTAATCTAAAACTAAAAAGAAACTTTGGATTTGAAATAATAATAATCTAAAACTTAAAAAAAGAAAAAAAAACTAAATCTTAAATCCACCAACCATTAATCTTAAATCCATACAAAAAAATGAGATTTTTTTTAAACCAAAAATTAAATTGGTTTTTCTTCTTTTTTTATTAATTTGGAATCAATCCAAAACAACAACAACAACAACAACAACAACAACAACAACAACAACAACAACAACAACAACAATACTAATAATAAATAAATAAATAAATAAATAAATATATAAACTTCAAATCACAATGAAGAATTAATTCTCAATGATTCAACATAAAACTACTTTGATACCACTTGTTGGATATTATTCAAATGTGAAAAATATCAACTAGATTATTCATATTGAATCACTAAAAATCAAAATAAACGCGAAAGCATACTTGAAGTTATTGTAATGTCTATAAGTCACGAGTCCAACGGTTGGTCTTCTAAATCAACACGTAGTCTCTTTTGATTTCTTTCTAATGATGGGATGTCAAATAGAATAAAAACTTCTCACGTGTGATTTGGGGACCATAACCACATATATATAAGCTAACCAAATGGTAACCCTAATTATTAATTTTTATATTTTGGCCCATCATAAAATATAGAAATAATAATTCTGGTCTCTACACTTAAATACTCATACTTAAATAAATGCATTTTGACCTACAATAATTAAACTTTATTTGATCACATTAAGTGGACTAAACTTTATATGATAGTATTTAAATACACAATTATATTTACATATAAGCCCACATGTTCAATTAATACCCAACAACATGGGCCTATGAGTTTTCATCATTTGATTAGAGGTGGATTGCATAACTCTTTCTACCACCGGTAGAGCAAACACTATGAAACTCTAAATATAATATTTTTGTTTTGATTTGTATTTTTGCACCAATTTTCTTTTGATTTTTGAGTTGCCTTTTGTATAAAAATAGTGTTCAACCAAAATAAACATATCATTAAGGACGAAGGACTTGACTTTTTCTCCATTGTTAATTAGTTGAATGATTTTCTTAATTGAAAAAAAATTGCGGGCACTTGCAAACCCTTTTTAAACGACTTGTAAACACCTTCAAATGTGTGTGTGTGCGTATTTTTTTTAATTCAAGTAGAATTATAATTCATAAAATAAATGTGGAGTATGGTTAAAATTCTCGTAGCAGAAGAATAAAGTGGTTAAAGGAATAAATGGTAAAGAAAAAGTAAGAGGGGATGTTAAGCTTTTAAGTGTATCATTTTTATTAATTTTATACTAGAATCTTATTGTCTTTTATATGTTTTGAATTATCAGGTGAAAGAGTAGTAAAATAGTGGGTTAACTTATCCACACCCTTGTCAAAATCATTCAAATATTGTCATGCTTTGCAGGCTAGTTTCCAAACTTCCCTTTGTATGGCTAATGATGATTAACATTATTTTCACGACCATATGTAATATAATTACACATGACAGATAGGAAGCCTATTACTAAGGAACGAAAGGGTGGATGTAACACCCCGGCTGCCGGTCCGTGCGTCCCTCGGGCCCCGCGAGGAGATGCGCACTTGTCTAGTAGGAGAAGCCACGAGACGAATGTTCACCGAGAGCCGAAGCGCTACTTAATTCGGCTATCTTCTCTCTCTTTTTTTTCTTTCAAGTAATGATAAAATTAATTTAAATAGACATAATTTTTTTTTGAAATAAAACTTCCATGTAAATGAAATGGAATAGTGAAGTTTCAAGTTCAAATTTAAACAATTTAAAGATCTTTGAAATAAACCAAAAATATTTGATTTCTTATTATGAAACGATCAGTCCAAAAGTATGGGACACATGCCCAGTTCAAATTAAGTACCGAATATTATATACAAAGAGATAATAATAACCTTCCAGTGAGGTTTCACCAAAATAGTTGGAATCGCCTAGAGATGATCAACTCGCACTGTGTGAATTGTCACCTAAAATAAAAAAGTGGGATGAGCTCGAGAGCCCAGTGGATCATACAACACATCGCTAGCATTGTTAAGACCAAAATACAAAGCATGCGAACACTTTCATTACATTAGGGTGTTTTGAACATTTTATTGTTTTACATTGCAATTAAAATTGAAAGGTTTGTGGCCTCGATGTCCCCTTCATGGTCTAGGAACGAATCTGGAGGTAATGCCTGAGGGCCAGTTACCTTTCAGGATCCTGACGGGAGCGTGAGGTTTGAAGTGACACCCAACCCCGTAGCTAGTCAAGCTAAGGATACCCACAATGATAGCCAAAGGCCGGTCATCACCTTGGTACATGGTTTCAGTCTTGATTTAATTTTCTTTAGTTTCACAATCACATCACAACTCATACATCCCAATTAATATTTCAAGATGCATGTAAATCACTACACTAAATATTCACGTAATCTAAACATTGCATGGAATTATAAGACATTTCATGTTATCTGAGCATGTGAATACTGAAAATTTTAAAACAACCAGCATGTTATTTCAATGTTCAATCTAACATTTCAATCCACATTCACACAAGAATACACCTAGCATACTTCTAAATATGTATTCAAAAAAATCAATCATCATGATCAGTGTTTAAAATCTAAATAATAGTAGAGAGTACGGTAATCACACCCACATTATTTTTCTTGGGTCCCTTGTGCCTCTGTGCTGCCCTTTGCCACTCCTTGATTTTTAATCTAAAAAATAAAAATCAATCTGTTGAGTCCAAAGTTTCTTTACAATTTATTTGGATAGAATTGAAAATAGTTTCTGGGGCTTGGATATTTTTATTCAATTTTATTTTATTTTTAAAATACTCATGAAGTTCATATATATATATATAGTTGAAACGAGATCCCTCACGTGGGCACGCACTGTTCGAGGTCCCCAAAAATATTTTCTTTCACCTCTAATGCATCCAAAAAATAAAATTTTTTCAAAAATAATTTGCAATAATAATATTAAAAAATGAAACTTAAGTCTTGAGCATTCAAAAATGCAAAGCTTCGCAAATAGGATTTCAGAATGCAAAGCTTCATATGCAGGTCTCAAATGCGAAGGTCTCCCATTTGCGAGCCTCGGATGTGAAGGGTTCGATGCGAAGGTCTCGCAATCTCTCAAATGATTTATGCTTCAAAGGAAAATCATATACACTTAAGAAATGAAATTTCTAGCAAGAAAACTTGATTCAAAGAGGGGTTTTGCGATTTTTTACCTTTGCGTGAGCAACAAGCTCGCGAATCTATGCTCATGTAGATCTGCATCACCATAAATCTGAACTTCACAGATCTAGGGCATCATTTTCACAGATCTGGGTTCAAAAACGCAAATCCCTGTTGCTGTTTGTCCTCTTCATTCGCACCAGTACGCAGAAAATACATAGAACACACAAAGTACGTCGCAGATTTGCATTCTTCCTTCTTCGTTGCACAGGGAGCGCACTAGCAGCCATTCTTCTTATTTGTTTCGCGTAGAAAATGCACAACAACAAGTAGCGTTTCTTCTTTGTGTGGACAGCATAGCAAATACTATTTATTCTTCGTTGCGCGGATAGCACCAGTAGCAAGCTGCTTTGTTCTTCTTCATTGCGCAGATCGCACAAAGCATGTTGCAGATAGCCTTTCTTCGATTTGTTCTTCATGTAAGAACGCATCTATCTGCGTTCTTCTTCTTCATTTCACACAAAAAATGCTGATCCGTGTTCCTCTTTTTCGTGTACCAGATCCGCATTCTCCTTCGTTTTGATCCTCACGTAGAAACACACTTTTGTGCATTTTTTTTTTGTTCAAGGTTTGAGTGAAGAAAGAAAGAAAAGAAAGAAAAATATATAATAATAACTTTTTTTTTCTTTTCGCCAAAATCATGCATTTGAAATTTCATGCATTTTTTTGTTATTTTTGGGTTTCCATTATATATATTTTTAATAATAATAATAATAATAATAATAATAATAATAATAATTATTATTATTATTATTATTAATATTATTATTATTGGTATTATTATTTTACTTATTTATTCATTTACTCTTATATATATATATATTCGAAGTAACGCGTACGTGTTATAAAATTTTGAGGTATTACAACCTAAACCCTCTTAAAAAAATTTCATCCTCGAAATTTAAAAGAATAAGTTACTTGTATGATGTTGTCCCTGTTGTAGACGGGCACCCTGTCCACATGTCTGTTGTTGTTGAGGGCCTAGAGCTAGTGCTCTAGTAGGGCTATATTGACAATATGTCTTCTCTAGCTGCACATGAAACACAACCCCTGCCTCCTGGCCTGCACTCTCTGATCATCACTCGTATGGTCTAGCTAGGCCTGTGGAGCTTGTGGCCTATCATGAGCCTGCGTTTTTCTCTCAGCCTAAGGTGTTATGTATCTGTAATACCTGGAGTTTTGTACGAAATTCGAGGATCAAAATTAAAGAAAATAATTCTACTTCAAAGAATTATTAATAATTTTAGATACAAATCATGGTATAAAATAAAATAGAAAAAAAATAAAATTGTATAGAAATAGAAACAACTATTATATATAAGTGCATAAATACGTATTGATTGTATGTAGAAATTAATCAAGAAATTATTTACGTATATAAAGATGCGTGAATATATGTATGTACATACAATTTTACGAAACCTAATAATATATGCGTTCTATGAAATTCAATGATACATATGTATTTAATATTCAAGTGATGGGATATCATTAAATTATTTATATATTTTTGGTATTTATATACAAATTAGGTAATTAATATATAGATATATAATATACATACAAAAGAAAACATAAAAAAAATAATAAATAAACCGGTGTGCGGATTTCCTAGCCAATAAAGCTTTTGGTTCTGACAGCTATTTTGTGAAGCATTTCAACCTCTACAAGATTGATCCTATACCTTGGCGAATATTTCCGCGGTTGCTTTCTTGAGGCCTTAATGTTGTTTGTTTTCTCTTTGTAACAAAAAAAAAAAATGCTGGCAATTGGTAATGGTAAACTTCTTTCTATAAATCATATTGGATTATCTACTATACTGCAATACCCCAAAAAATTTGTATGAAATTTGATTAAATAAAATAAATAAATATTGATCCTTGAAAATTTTATGAAATTTTTGGGATACAAAATTGTGTATATTTTAAATTATAGCCAAAATGAGAAATAAAATTAATTGAGGAAAACTTGTAAAAATTTTAGTGTATAAATAAATATAAAGAAAGGTTGGGTATTTAAATAAAAAATATCAAATCAAAAGAGTAATTAAATGGTATATTTGGGTAACAAAAATTAGCAAGTTCTCTTCAAAAGCATTATATAAATAAATAAAGGTAAATTAATTCCCTACAATTATATGAAAATTGAGGTATAATTGTGTAGTTCAGGAATATATTTTACGAGAAGTTATTCCCCTAACGAAGATGCAGGAGGACTTCGTTAGGTTAAACCAAAGGGATATGATGGTGGCCGAATATGAGGCCAAATTTATTGAATTGGCCAAGTTCTCACCTAAACTTATTAGCGAAGAGAGGAAGAAGGTCAACCGCTTCACTTAGGGTCTCAAGATTGAGATTCGAATGTTAATAAAGACAACATGCCTGAAGACATATAGAGAAGTTGTAGACAAGGCATTGACCTTAGAGCAAGAGCTGAACTTCGGGCAAAAGTTAGAATAAGAGGCTATAAAATGGCAACGACCACCAAGGACCTTAGAAAACGCAAAAGACCAATCAACAAAATGGTGGAAATAGGGCACCCCATGCCTTGCAACAAGTTATACTTAACAAGGATGAACGAAAAAAAAGCTAGACAACAAGGCCTGTGTTTTTACTATAACTAGCTTGGTAACTAGCCCGGGCATCTGGAAAAATTTTGTCTTGTCAAAACTTAGGCCCCTCAATGGCAACAATTCAACCAAAGAGGACGATAGAATATGCATCCTCAACAACAACCACTTCGACAGAACAATAACCAAGGGCAAAACCAAAACAGGGCCATGGGCAGAACCAAGCGAGAGTGTTCACAGTTGTTGACATCCCCGAAGAGCAAGATCTTCAGTAGAAATAGTAGCAGTAACTTAGAAAAGCTATTAGGTCAAAATTTATTTTAGAAAGGGTAGTTTGTTGTAACACTCAAATTTTGACGGAATGATTGAATAAAATAACAATTTTTAGAAATTTATGGTGTTACAAAATGTATGTTTCTAAATTACTGACCAATGGAATTTAGGATCAAAGTTCATCTTAGAACTGACCCCATAACTATCACTTCATATGGAAAACAAAATCAAACAATGATAAAGGATAAGTATCCTTCACCTAGTAGGGATGACTTATTCAAGAAGCCACTCACTTCATGAGGAAAGATCTTAGACCAAGATCTCACCACGTAGGAATCCGAGAGTCAGATATACCCAAGTTAACCCTTAAGAATCATTATACAGATTCCTAGACTAAGATACCCCAGCAACACATAAGAGATACAATGAACCAAGTAGTTAGACACCGTCTTTACCAGTTTGCAATAGGCAACTAAACCTAGGAAACACTTAAGTATTATCTTAGAAGTACATAGGAGAAACTCAATTTTGGCTAAAGGAGATAGCTATATACCTTAGCTATGTAGTTCCTAAAACGACAGAAGATGTCATAGAGATTTGTGGGAGAACCAACCCAAATTTCTATGAAATTAATCAAATTCAAATCTCTCTATTAGGGATACATAACGAAACAATATTGAGTAAACTAGTGCAATTTTCGAGGACAAAATTCATTTAAGGGGGTAGAATGTAATACACGAGGATTTTGTACGAAATTTGAGGAACAAAATTAAACAAAATAATCCGACTCTGAGGAATTATTAATATTTTTGGATATAAATCATGGTATAAAATAAAATAGAAAAAAAATGAAATGGTATCAAAATTTTATAGAAATAGAAACAAGTGTTATATATATATGTGTGTGTGTGCATAAATACGTGTTGATTGTATGTAGAAATTAATCAAGAAATCATTTATGTACATAAATGACTATGAATATATGTATATACATGCAATTTTATGAAACCTAATAATATATGTGTTCTACGAAATTCAATGATACACATGTATTTAATATTCAATTTATTCAAGTGATGGACCATGATTAAATTATTTATATATGTTTGGTATTTATATACAAATTAGGTAATTAATATATAGATATAATATAATATATATATATATATATATACACACACACACACACACAAAAGGAAACAAAAAATAAAAAAAATAAAAGAATAAAAAACTAAAAGGGGGCCGCTGGTTGAGGCCTGTGCGCGAAATCTTGCTGGGCTAGGGCCCAACCCCAAATCGCGTAGGTTCACGACTTTTTAAAAATATATATAAAAACAATTGAAAAACACAAAAGACTTGAGAAAATTACCAAAAAAATCACAAAAAATCTAGCAAAAAAAATAAAAAAACCCTAAAGTATCTTTGTTCAACCCTAGCCACCTAAATCAATAAAAATGAAAATTTTTCTATTTACAAAACATCCAAAAATTACAAATCTACCCTTAAAAGACCCTATATAAACCCCTTTCCCCCTTCATTCTTTTTCATCCCAGCAAGAATTGAATAGAGTTCCTTCTTGCTCTCTCTACCTCACTTTTGGCACCTAGTGTTTTCTTTTCTTTCTTAAGCTACTCTAAATAGCTAGCGGAGTAGTAGTACAGGCGTGCTATAGAAATCTAGTGTAAGCAAGGGGAAAGATCTACAAGATCTAAAAAAGGGTTAGAAGGAAGTGATCTCGAGGTGAAATAATTTTCATTTTTTACTTTATTATTTTAATTTAAATAGAGCTTACTTTGATGTTTTACTTTGATCTTTTATACATGTCATATAGAATATGCATGCTTAAGGTTATAATGATGCATGGGCTATGATGTAATGTTATCATGTTTGTATGTTTAAATTCTACTAAATTATTTAAATTTCTTGTCCATGCATTTAATATAAGTTAAAATAAAGATTCTAACCACGTACCGACATGGGAGCGGATGTTCCTCGTGAGCATTTCAATCAAGGGTCGTGAGGAAATAGAGGGTTCAAAGTTGATCCTACCTCAACTTTGTGGGTCTGAGTTCAGTATAGTAACTCTTTCCCTAGGGATTGGAAATGCTGGGTGGGGTATCCTTTCGGTCTTTAACGACAACCGAAACAATAAATTGTTTGAATATTTTAATTCCTTGTAAGTGCTTGTTATGCATATTTTATTTTGTCAAAATAATGAATTAAATAATTGGGATGATTCATTGGGCTTTATAGCTCACCCCTTATTTTTAAAATTTTAGGAATTTAATTATCAAGGCTGCATGAGAGTTATTGAATGTATAGGAATTTTTATTTAAATTCATTCTAGGGCATTTGAGCCCAAATCTATTTATTTATTTTACTTCATTGTAATGAAGGTTGAATTATTACTCTTGGGTTTTTCATTAAATAATAAAAGATTTATTTTATTTCATGGCGTCATGAATTTATTGAATTATTTTGTACATAGATTAATGTGCACATGATATCTCATGGATGTGAGATTTAGAAAAGAAAAAGGACAACGTAACATGGGCCCGCTTCCCGGGTGGCCCAAAAATATCAAAGAAAGATACCGTCAGATGTCGTGGGTTGGGGCAATGGGAGGCGGGGTGTTATAGTATCCTCTTGTTCACTCTTCCTCTTCTAAGAGGCTCCTACAACCTACTATAGCTGTGCCCTCTTGTGTTTATTCCTCAGAGTCTGCTCATACTCAAGATCTTGCTCTACAAATTGTGTTCTTTGTACCGTTTCTCTCAGCATGGTCAGCTTCATAGGAGTTATAATCTTCCTGATCTCTGCCTTTATTCCCTCGGTAAATCTATCAGTTTTGGACTGCGCATCCCTAATCAACTATGGAGCAAACCTAGACAGTTTAGTAAATTTCTACTCATTCTCAGCCACAATCATAGTTTTCTGTGTCAATCTAACGAACTCTGACTGCAATTACCTCCTCTTTGCCTTGGAAAAGAAAATCTCATAGAATAGGGCCTTAAACTGCTCCCATATCATGGTGGACTCATCCACTGTAGGGTCATTCATGATCATCTCCTACCAATGGTAGGCGGGTCCTACAAACTAATGCACTGCTAATTCAACTCTCTTGGATCCAGTTACCCCACAACATTTAAGTGCTTATTCATCTCTGTGAACCATCTGTTTGCTGCTAAATGATCAGCCATGCCGTCGAATGCACTGGGTCATAGCTTCTGAAACTCAATTAATAAATCCTTCTGCTCCCTGTCGTATCCTATTAGTTGGTCATGTGCTACTGGGTTAGTAGACATCGGTTTCTGATGAGTTTGGGGTTGGGGCTATACCTCTTGCTATGGCTACATCGTGTTGGTGTCTGTATCGATGGCTGTAGATCATCAAGACCTACTCCACTACTCTTTGAGTGATCTCAGTGATCATATCGGGAATCACCATCGCCCCTACTGGCATTGATGCCCTTAGGGTCCCTTCATCCCCCTACCCTGACTCATTTGTGTTGGCATCTCTAATTGCGTTCATTCTTGTATTTTTCCTTATTCTAGCCATTATCTACAAGGCAAAAGTTACTTTTAGTATCCAATGGTTCAATCATAATGAAATAGAAAATTTTTCAACATTCAAAGGTATTTATTCCTTATCTTGCGACCCTTTTGTCGAAGTTGTTTTCTCATGTTATTCGTATTACCATGGCTCTAGACTCATGTTTCTAAGTTCTCGATTGTTCTATGCTCTGTTGGTTTATGCTTCTAAGTTGTACTTTGAGGTTTCATCCCTCCTATATATTTTTAGGATATTGGATTTGTATGATTTAGTATGGCAATACTGAAAATAATTATACATACATAGCAAGAAATCACCCAATTAATCCAACAAGCAATACACGCTAGCATACTAAAATTCTAAGCTTCCATCTGTGCCTTCAGGTCCATGCGTCGCATACCACCCTTGCCCATCAGCACAGGTTTCCAATAAGAGATTTCACTACACCCACACAATTTCGCAAATGTCTCGATTTCTAAGGCTTCACAAGCCCCACTATGCTTGACTGTCCCATACTAGTCAAACACAATGCGTACAAGTTTTTTCAAAGATACCGATCATTCACCAAACATGATCTCTGAGTCCAAGATTCCTCCATACCCCCAAATTCCTATGCGTCTCATACCATATAGAAACCAGAGATACAAGATCTTCTCGATCTCGTGTCCTGACCAATCAAATGTTCATTTTTATACATTTTTAGTCTCTAGCTTATGTCCTAAAAGCTTTTATTTAGGTTTATTATCCACTGTGCCTTTGTGGCAACACCCTGTTTCTATCTATGGTCTCTAAGGTCTCGTTCTTCGGCTGAAAGATTTCTTTTGTTGAATTAACTCCGACAGTACTTTTCTTGTGATACCATCAGTCTGAAATGTATTCCAGGGACACTTCAAAAGTAGGCATCAACCCTCAAGGACACCTTGTTGGAGCAGGCATCAAACCATCATGGACCTTAAGATGCATTGGCATCACTGTTATATTCTAGCAACCTAACCACCTAAGGTGATATTTATCCATTTATTTAAACATCCGCCTAGTATACCTAATATCTGGGCTCTGATACTAGCTTTGTAACACCTTAGTTCCCCGAACTGGACCTTTCGTGCGCATTGTCTGGCCTAGAGCGAAGATGCGCTCCCGTCCGGTAGGAAAAGCTGCAAGACGGTCATCTGCCGAGAGCCGGAGCGCTACTTAATTCGTCTATCTTCTTTCTCTTTCTTTTTTTTTCAAGTAATGATAAAATCAATTTAAATAGACATGAATTTTCTTTTTTGAAACAAAACTTCCATGTAAATGAAATGAGTTAGTGAAGTTTCAAGTAAAATAAGAAACTTCAAGTTCAAATTTAAATAATTTAAAGATCTCTAAAATAAACTAAAAATATTTGATTTCATATACGAAACGATCAATCCAAAAGTATGGGACACATGCCCAGTTCAAATTAAGTACCAAATATTATATACAAAGAGACACTAATAACCTCCCAATGAGGTTTCGCCAAAATAGTCGAAGTTGCCTAGAAATAGTCAACTTGCACTGTGTCAACTATCACTTGAAATAGAAAAATAGGGTGAGCTTGAGAGCCTAGTGGATCATACAATACATCACTAGCATTATTTAGACCAAAATACAAAACATGCAAAAACTTTCATTACATTAGGATGTTTCAAACACTTTATTGCTTTCCTTTGCAATTAAGATCGAAAGGTTTGTGGCTTCGGTATCCCCCTCATGGTCTGGGAGCGAATTCAAAGGTAACGCCCAAGGGTCGGTTACCTTTCAGGACCCTGACGAGGGCGTGAGGTCCAAAGTGACACCTAACCCCATAGCTAGTCTAGCCAAGGACACCCACGATGACACCTAAAGGCCGATTATCACCCTGATACGTGGTTTTAGTTTTAATTTAATCTTTTTTTGTTTCACCATCACATCGCAACTCATACATCATAGTTAATATTTCAAGATGCATGTAAATCACTACACTGAATATTAACGTAATCTAAACATGGCACGACAATTTTAAAACAACTAGCATGTTATTTCAACATTCAATCAAACATTTCAATCCATATTCACACAGGAATATACCTAGCATGCTTAAAAAAATCAATCATCATGATCAGTATTTAAAATCTAAATCATATTCACACCTACATTATTTTTCTCAGGTCCTTTGTGCCTTTGCACCAACCTTCGCTACTCCTTGATTTTCAATTTGAAAAATAAAAATCAATCTGTTGAGTCCAAAGTCTCTACAATATATTCAAATCGAATTTAAAATAGTTTCTCGGGTTTGAATAATTTAATTTAATTTTTAAAATACTCGTGATGTTCATATATATATATATGAAACGAGATCCCTTGCATGGGTACGCACTATTCGACGTCCCCAAAAATATTTTCTTTCACCAAAAAAATAAAATTTTTACAAAAATAATTCATAATAGTAATATAAAAAATGAAACCTAAGTCTTGAGCATTCAAAAATGCAAAGCTTCATATGTGGGTCACAAATGCGAAGGTCTTGCATTCGTGAGCCTCAAATGCGGAGGGGTCAATACGAAGGTCTCACAATCCCTCAAATGATTTATGCTTCAAAGGAAAATCATATACACTAAGGAAATGAAATTTCTAATAGGAAAACTTGATTCAAAGCGGGGTTTCACAATTTTTTACCTTTGCGCGAGCAACAAGCTCACAGATCTGTGCTCATGTAGATCTGCGTCACCATAGATCTGAACTTCATAGATCTAGGGCATCATCTTCACAGATCTAGGGTCGAAAATGCAAACCCCCATTGTTGTTCATCCTCTTCGTTCGCACCAATACACAGAAAAGACACAGAACACACAAAGCAAGTCGCAGATCTACGTTCTTCCTTCTTCGTTGTGCAAGAAACGCACCAGCAGTGTAACACCCCAACTCCCGTATTCTTTGAGCATTGGACATAACTACTATTCTTTGACGGTGGACTTAACCATTTGGCGGGTCGGGTTGTTACAAAGGTGGTATTAGAGCCTATGCTTTAGGTGCCTTGGGCTAGAAATAGAAAGTTAAGCCTAAACATGTGTTGATTGGGCTAGAAAATAGAAAGTCAAACATTAGTTGCTTGACAAAGAATTAGAAACTCAAATTAGGGTTTCACACTGAATTAGATTGAAATTTAGTGCCCTACCTTCTATTTTTGAAAATGGAAAAATGTTTTAGAAAGTGTTTTCAAAAAGGAAAGATATGTTTTCAAACGTTTTGTTTGGATTCAAAGACTACAAGTTGAGCTGACAGTGGGTAAGCCTTGTCTCGAGTAAAGCTAAACATTAAAAAGGAGGTGGGTTATCTCGCCCGAGAAAGCGCGGTTGCTAAGCAGACTTCAGTCTCGTCGCCCAATCTGGAGGTTGTCCCACCAGCTTATATGAGTAGTCAGAGTTGAAGAACACTCTTATTTTCTATAAAAGAAAACTAGAAGGTGGAAAATTAGGGGCAAGAGAGTGAATAGAAGTTGAAAAAGATGCCAAATGTGGTATCTTGACTAGACAGAGGTTGTGAGTCAACCAGATTGAACCTTAGGTCCAGAAAAAGACCCTAGGTAGAAACGGGGTGGCACAATGGATCAAAAGCATAAAACACTAGGGCATAGGCTAGAGATGAAAACTTGTGTGAAAACAAAAAATTGTTTGATCAGGACACGAGACCGAGAAGCTTTTTTATCTTTCGGTTTCTATGTAGTATGGGATGCATAGGAATTCGGGGGTATGGAGGAAACCTGGACTTGGAGAATGATGGACTATGTGTGGTGAATGATCGATAACTCTGGCAGAATGGGTTTCTCTATGCTCGCTGGTATGGGACGGTGGAGTATAGTAGGCTTGAGAACCTTAGTTATTGAGACATTTGAGAAATTGTTTGGGTGCGGCTCTATTTTGGGTGAAAACCTAAGTGGAAGAGGTAGAGTGGTATAGGACACTTGAACCTGAAAGCTTAGGTGGAAGCTTGGAACCTTGCTATGCTAGCTTGATTGTATGATTGTGTGATATGCATGCTTTACTGTTTATTGCTTTGAGACCAAATCCCGTACCCATGCATGAAAAGAACTTAGAAGAAAAACCTTTAGGTCACAAAAAAAAAATCGAGAACCTAGAGACATGAATCTAGAATCATGATAGCACGAACATCGGATGAGGCAAATACTGACAAGGTGTTAAATTTATAGACAATGGCTAGAACAAAATGGTATGCTACTCGATCCACCTCCTCTGATGAGACCGAACAACGAGAACCAGAACTACCTGTTGGAATGGAGGCGCGAATGGAGGCCATGATGAATGAAATGTCGCAAAGGCTGCTGGATCAACTATTGAGGGCACTTCCACAGATACTCCCTCAAGTAGCATCATAGCCTCAAGTACAGGAACCTATCCAAGTTCAACAGCCAGCACTTGTGGCCCAAAATCCCGAACATCAAAGGGCTCAGGAGGGATTGGAGGACGAGAAACAGAGGAAGATGTTGATAGAGCTACAGAAGCTCCATCCTCCTTCATTTGATGGCACCACAGACTGCATCTTGGCAGACCACTGGTATCAAGAGATGGAGGAATTCCTCAATGTGCTGAAGGTAACTGGGTCAAGATGGGTAGCACTGGCCACGCATCACTTCAAGGGACCAGCCAGGAGTTGGTAGTAAATGATGAGGATGGACCCAAATACAGATGTTGATGCTATGAGCTGGGAGAACTTCATAGAGATCTTCTATGAAAAGTTCTTTCTAGAAGCAACCCTGAGTAAGCTACAGGAGGACATTGTTCGATTGAATCAAAGGGATATGACTTTAGCCGAGTATGAGGGCAAGTTCACTGAACTGGCCAAATTCTCACCAGATTTGATCAGGGAGGAGAAAAGGAAGGCCAACCGGTCCGCATAAGGTCTCAAGATGGAGATCTGGAAGATTGTGAAGACTCTGGGCCTGAATACTTTTAGGGATGTCGTAGAAAAGGCCCTAACTCTGGAGCAAGAACTCAACTTGGAACAAAAGTTGAGGGGGAAGAATAAGAGGCCTGGGAATGAAAATAATCAAGGGGCTCAAAAGAAAAGTAAGAGTGGTGGGAACGCATCACAGAAACAGGGACAGAATAAGGATGAGGCACGGAAGCAGGCTAAAAGACTGAGATTGTGCTACTTAAGCAGACAGAGGGGACATCTTGCTAGAAACGGTCCAACAGCACTAGTTCAGGCTCCCTAGCAACAACAAAATACTCAGGGAGGAGGTCAGAATGGACATTTTCAAGCTAGACTGAATCAGAATGCCAATCAGGGGCAAAAGCAAGGCTGTGGTCAGAACCGGGCCAGAGTGTTCGCGGTTGAGGCCTAGGAAGACTAGGTCCCTACAGTGGAAGGTATGTTCCTATTATTCAATGTTGCTGTGAAACTATTATTTGACTCGGGTGCCTCTAAATCCTTCATTTCTGAAGAACTAGCTGATAGGTTACAACTTGTGACAGAAACACTACCTGTAACTTTGGGACCACACTAATAGGGACCACTGTGACTTCAAAAAGAATGTGTAGTTGTGACCTAAGGTTTGGGGATAAACTCTTAACAATTGACCTATATACCTTATATTTTTATGGATATGATGGGATCTTGGGGATGGATTGGTTAGACCAGTACCAAGCTCAGATAAATTGTCCTAAAAGACGAGTGACCATAACCCTACCTTCTGGGGAAACCTATAGAATTAATGGAGATATGCAAAAACTACCTAGGAGTCCAACCATAACCATGTTGAACTGTCTGAGGCAGAAGGAAGAGTTTGAGGAATTCTCGGAAGAAGAACCTATGGAACCAAAAAAGATTCAAGACCTAGTAGTAGTTAGGGAGTACGAAGATGTGTTCCCAGATGACTTACCTGGACTACTGCCTGCTAGAGAGATAGAGTTCAAGATTGAACTTCACCCTGAAACCAACCCTATAGCCATACCTCCTTACAGAATAGTGCCAGTAGAATTAATTGAGCTGAAAGCTCAACTGGATGAGCTCAGGGAGAAAGGTTTGATCAGGCTGAGTGAATCACCTTGGGGAGCTCCGGTGTTGTTTGTGAAGAAGAAGGATGGTTCTTTGAGACTATGTGTCGACTATCGGAAGTTGAACCAAGCTATAGTAAAGAATAAATATCCTTTACCAAGGATTGACGACCTATTTGATCAATTACGAGGAACCACACATTTCTCTGAAATTGATCTTAGGTCGGGATATCATCAGTTGAGGATCTGAGAGTTTAATATTCACAAAACGACCTTTAGAACAAGGTATGGACACTTCGAGTTCACCGTGATGCCCTTCAGTTTGACCAATGCCCCGGCAACTTTCATGGATTTGATGAACTGAGTGTTCAAACAGTACCTTGACCAGTTTGTGGTGGTATTTGTGGATGACATTCTGATCTACTCCAAGTCAGAGGCTGAACACTTATAACACTTGCAAATAGCTTTGGAGACACTCAGAAGGCATCAACTATATGCCAAGTTCAGCAAGTATGAGTTCTGGATGAAGACGGTCAAGTTCCTTGGCCACGTAGTGTCGGTAGAAGGCATCTTTGTAGATTCGGAGAAGGTGGAAGCGATTATGAATTGTAAGCAACCTAAGACAGTTACAGAGATCAGGAGCTTTTTAGGTCTAGCTGGGTACTACAAAAGATTCATCCGAGATTTCTCCAAACTGGCAGAATTGATGACCAAGCTGACCAAGAAAGGAGTTAAGTTCGATTGGAATGAGAAGTGTGAGCAATCATTCCAAGAGTTGAAGAGGAGATTGACTACGACCCCTATCTTAGTTATTCCAACCCATGGTGTTACCTATACCCTCTATACTGACGCTTCACTAAATGGACTTGGAGCAGTGTTGATGCAAGAAAGACAAGTAGTCGCTTATGCTTCGCAACAGCTAAAGGTCCATGAGAAGAATTACCCTACCCACAACCTAGAACTAGCGACCATTGTGTTCGCCTTGAAGATTTGGAGACACTACCTATACGGCGAGAAATTTGATCTGTTTTCAAATCACAAGAGCTTGAAGTACATCTACACCCAGAAGGAGTTGAACCTCAGGCAACGGAGATGGATGGAGTTCTTGAAAGACTATGATTTTCAACTACACTACCATCCGGGGAAGGCCAACGTAGTGGGTGATGCCTTGAGTAGGAAGTTCAACAAACAGGAAGACAAGAAAAATCAGATGTACCAGTTGATTGATGATTTTAGGTTGGGTGTAACCCTAAATGAAAAGCAAGCCTACCTCTACATTATGTCTTGTCAACCACATTAAGGAGGAACAAAGACAAAACAAATGACTTACCAATTTGATCGAAGGACTTACACAATGAAAGCATACTGACTTTGGTTGGATGCTGAGAATATCCTAAGGCTTGATGAAAGGATATGTGCACCTCAGAATGGGCAGAGTAAGCAGACCGTATTGGATGAGGCTCATCAGACTAAGTATACCATGCACCCAGGCGGGGACAAGATGTACCAGAACCTCATGAAAACCTACTGGTGGAGAGGAATGAAGATGGACGTGGCTAAGCATGTCTCTAAGTGCTTGATATGTCAACAAGTGAAAGCAGAACACCAGAAACCCTCTGGAATGTTACAACCACTCCCTATCCTGGAATGGAAGTGGGATAACATTGCCATGGACTTTATCAGTGGTTTACCCAGAAACCAAAAAGGAGAAGACATTATTTGGGTTATTGTGGATCGTTTCACCAAAGTGGCTCATTTCTTGCCAATCAGATCCACAGACCAAGTTAGTAAGCTGGGAAAACTATATGTGAAGGAGATAGCAAGGCTGCATGGTGTACCCAAGACTATTGTGTCTGACAGAGACTCTCGCTTCACTTCACAATTCTGGCAGAGTCTACAGAAGGAGATGGGTACTAAGCTCACCATGAGTACAACATTTCACGCTCAGACGGATGGTCAGTTAGAAAGAGTTATTCAAATTTTAGAGGATATGTTAAGGTCTTGTGTTTTAGACTTCAAGGGGAATTGGAGCAAGTATTTACGCCTAGCGGAGTTTGCCAATAACAACAGTTACCGGGCAAGCATAAAGATGGCTCCATTTGAGGCCCTATATGGGAAACCTTGTAGATCACCTGCCTGTTGGGCTGAGCTTGAAGATCATGTATTAACTGGGCCAGACCTGGTAGAAGAGATGAGCAACCAAGTCAAGTTAATACAAAAGAGACTGACTATTGCACAGAGTCGTCAGAAGAGTTATGCTAACAAGAGGAGAAGACCACTAGAGTTCTAAGTTGGGGACAAAGTATTTCTGAGAGTCAGTCCACATAAGGGTATCAAAAGGTTGGATTCAAAGGGAAGTTATCTCCAAGGTTTGTAGGACCCTTTGAAATACTTAGAAGAATCGGGGAATGTGCTTACGAGTTGGATCTACCAAGCCGGATGACTTCAGCTCATAACGTGTTCCATGTCTCCATGTTGAGAAAGTATGAACCTGACCCTTCTCACATCATCCATTGGGAGGAAGTGAACATTTAGGATGATGTTACCTACGAGGAAAAAACGGTTAGAATCCTTGATCACAAGGTACAAAATCTAAGAACTAAGGATAATCCCTTAGTTAAAGTGCTGTGAAAGCATCACGGATTGGAAGAGGCTACCTGGGAACTGGAGAGTGAAATGAAGACTGAGTACCCGCATCTGTTCATTGGGAACACCTAAACATGTACAAATTTTGAGGACGAGATTTTTTCTAAGGAGGGTAGGTTGTAATACCTCAAAATTTTGTCAACAAAAGTTATTAATGCAATAAAAATTCATTGAGAAAAAAATTCTAAGGCAAATGAAAGTGTGTTAATGGAAATATCAATTAAATAGAATTAATTATGAAATTTAATGAGTTGCTTTCATTTATTAAGAAATAAAGAATAGGAATAAAAATATATATAGGTATAGACATATATTTATAGGGTAAATTGTGTAAGAATATAATAGGAATACTACATATGTATATAGAAAAATATACATAATTGAATAAAAATGAAGTATGCTTATATTTATAAAAAAATAATAATAAAAAATAAGTATAACATTAAATAAGTATCAATTTATAAATGCATAAATGACTATCTGAAAATAAAATATGAAATAAATAAAAATATATAGAAATGAAAAATGTAGATTATTTAATTATTGAGATTAAAGATATTAAAATAGAAAAACATCTAATAAATACAATATTAAATAATTAGAAAGAAAAAAATATTAGTAAGACTATAAAATAGCATGATTTGTGCAATAAAACCAAGTTTTCATCAAATAGAAAGTGTCTAATTAGCAAAAATTCGGATAATAGCAACCTTAGAAAGTGATTTTGGTATTAGAAACTGCATCCAACGACCAGAAATACATCATCTGCACGATCTAAGATCTCACGGTCACAATCAAAACCAAAACCGGTGCTCGGATGCACCGAATCAGCCAAATCCAACGGCCCACGTCCAATCGATCAGATCCAACGGCTCATGGCTCAGGCGCAGGGGTTGATCGCGAACGTGCTGAGATCGAAGAACATTCAACGAGTCAGATCAAAGGCGCAGTCAGAGATCGCGAACACACCGCGATCGAGGATCATCCAACGGCCCAGACGGAATTCATTGATCATGATCGAGATCCGCACACAGCAATCGATGCGCATCCAACAGTCCAGAAAGACGCGTTCCGATCAATCTCGAACCAAATGCCGCGCTCGAGGAAGATCTAACCGCTCAGATCAAACCCGCATGATTTGTGATCACCGCTGCGATTGAGAACAATCCGACGACCAGGATCGTTTGCTTCGAAATAAAAACAGATAATCCGAATAAAACCAAATAAAAATGTTCCAAAAATAAAAAAAAATGGTTTCTAAATTCCAAAATATTGCCTAAATAAACTTGCTATTCTCCTATACTTGGGGGGCATGAAATTTTGAAGAATTGACAAGTTTCTTACAATGAGAACACCACAAACTTGCCATTCTATACACTTTTGAAACCTATACAAAGCCCCCATGCTCAAAATTCAACTCATCCCAAGAAACAAGAGTTGAGATTTCATCTTGCTATCTAAGCCCTCTTCTTCGCACTCCCTTCTCACCATTCTTTTCCCTCTTGAGTGTGAAGTTCTTGGTTTGGAGATTCTTCTTGGGTGATTTTCTTAGTACTTGAACATTGGGAGCTCTTGTCCAAACTTTGGGCAAAACTACATCTCAAGGTGGAAGTGATTTCTCTTATACCCCTTTTTCATATTCAAAGTTCTAGCATGTTCATTGGTTGTTTGGCTTTTGAAATTAAGAATAATTTTAGTTTAAGCATTCTAAATTATATTTCAGTTTTAGATTTGATTCTTGTTCGAACTTATGCATGCATAACAATCATGCCATGTGTAGTATCATGTTTAAGTTTTATTTCAAAGTATGATGCATGATTTTGAATGTTCCATGATTAAATTTTCAGCTTGATCATATGCTGAATTTATTTATTTTATTTTCATGTTCTGAAATTTATCTTATGATTCAAGAATGTATGATTTAACAAAGATGATGGTGATAATAACCACGTACCATTATAGCACACATGTGGGTTGCTTTGGATGTTCTTTTCATATGATTAGTTCATATGCTTTTAAGACCAAAGTACTTGGTTGGTGGGTAATATCCCTTGAAGTCCAAAAGTCCAATGAAATTGGCTAAGAAAGGCTATATTTCACTCTAAGGAGGTACTTTGTTAAGAACATCAAGGGCTTCAAAACCCTTTTGGTCTAAAATCTCAACTTTAAACAAATGGATGCTTGAAACGCCTAATGTATGCAAGTGTTTGAAATATGAATGTGTTATTGTTTTGAATTTGAAAAATGGTTATTTGAAAAAGATCCACTGAGCTTTGTGCTGACCCCTTCCTCTTTTTTTTTTAGGAAATTAAACTATGAAGACCATGGAAATTTGAATAGTTTCTAGTTTAGCAAGTTTCTATTTTTAAAGTTTCTTTTTAATGTAAGGGCATTTTGCCCAATTTTGAATAAGTCTTTCCCTATAATTTTATTTTATTTTAGAGGTTATGAGTTTAGTTGATCAACAATGTAATAGTTTACATTATAAAGTTATGTACTTTCTTTTTATGAATAAAGAAGTTGAATTTTTCTTTATCTCTAATTGCCTTGATTTTTTGAATGATATTTGTATTCTTGAATCTATTTTAAGGCATGAGGTATTAAAAATAGAAAGTCAAGTGTGTGTCACTTGTAAAGTAACACCGGCCCAACTCGCCAAATGGTTAAGTCCACTGTCAAAAAATGGTAGTTATGTCCAATGCTCAAAGAATGCGGGGGTTGGTGTGTTACAAGTAGCCTTTCTACTTCTTCATTTCACACAAAAAAATGTACAACATCTAGCAATGTCTCTTCTTCATGCAAACAATGCAGCAAACGTTGTTTCTTCTTCATTGCGCAGACAACACCAGTAGCAAGCTGCTTTGTTCTTCTTCTTCGTTACATAGATCGCCCAGAGCACTGTAACACCCCAACTTCCAATTGGACCTCTGAGTCTAGCGTGGAGATGCGCCCCCTTAGGCGGAGATGCCTTACGTGCAAGTCATCGCCTGTTGAGAATCGAAATGCTACTAAAAAATAGTTCTATCAAATTCTTTTAGGAAAATTTTAAAACATATTTTCGTTTAGTGAATAGCTAAATCATCTTTCTGTATTGATCATTGAATCTTTACAGTAAACTAAATAGAGGTTAAAAACAAAAAATTTGAATATTGCAATGGAATAAATTTTTCAAAATTAGACTAAACTAAATACTTCATATATAAATGAGATGATTTAACATTTATATCCAAACATAAAAATAGTTCTACTCCTAAGATAAAAACATTCATTTATAAGTAAATTGTAAAGCAAAACAAAATAAGTACATACTTTGTCTATTCAGATTTCAACAAAAAGAAAACTCGAATTCAAAACGTATTGACTGCTGCTGATCATTATGCTCCACTTCTATGCATACCTGTAGAATAAAGATTTGGGTGAACTCGAAGCCTTGTGGATCATTCCTACACATCACAACATTATACAGATTAAAATTCAAAACATTACAAGCACTTTCACACATTATCTGTTTCAAACAGTCATTTGTTTTTGTTGTAATCTAAGACCGAAAGAGTGTTGAAATAACTCTTAGTATTCCCTGTGATTTGAATCAGAAACAAATCTCAAGTAACGCCTAAAACTGGTTACTTATCAGAATAACAATTTGAGGGAGTGTATTTACTACTGCGTAGTACCGTCTCTCAAGGACTTTTAGCTGTCGCTGATAGTTGCAGGTTGAGTGTAATAAACCAAAATTTTATAACGTGTACACGTCGAAAATGAATTTTTAAAAATATTAAATAAATATAAAAATGTTCAAAAACATGATTTAAATATTTATTATAATATTTATTAAATAAATAAAATAAATCACATTGGTTATTTTTAATATTCAGATTTTTCAACGCGTAAATAGTGAAAATAAATTTTTAAAAATATTAAATAAATATAAAAATGACCAGAAACAAGATTTAAATGTTTATTATAATGTTTAGTAAAGAAATAAAATAAATCATGTTGGTTCAAGTTGGCAAAAAATCGGAAACTAATTTTGATATTTATGGGGGCTTTTTGAACTGATTTCAGAAAAAAAAGGGGGAACTGGGCAAAAATTCCCTCTGTGAACAGTAACTACAGTTACTGTTCATCTACGGTACTGTTCATCCGAGGCACTATTCATCCCATTTTTAATCGCAAAACAGATAAAACAAAAATAGAAAGAAATGGAAAACGCAATTTTTTGGGGGCTTTCCATTTTCGTAACCGGAGATCCAATTTTTGCCCGAAAATAGTCAAAACGATGCAGATCGAGTCTAGAGCAATTATAAGCATCTAAAGTAAGATTCTAAAGCTCTGAACTATTAAGATCTGAATTCTATAGTCTGAATTGCGAATTTGAATTCGAGGGTTTCAAATTTGGGGTTTTTGATGTAAATAACAATCTGAAGCATAAAGAGCTCAGATCTAGCTTGCTTGCTGTAGAATAAGTGATTCTAGACTAGATTCTGTGAATTTTGACTGTTCATTTATGATTTTTGACAGATCTGTGAGTTTTGATTGAATCTAGCAAATTCAAAGGTGCAAATCTTTTGATAGGCCATAAAACTCGATCCGTTCATCCTTTGAAGTAGCAGTCAGAATTAAAAGTGTTTAATACTTAGTTTGGAACGCATGGACTATATTTGTGTGTGTAGTTACAGAGAAATGAAATTTGGGATTTTCTGAAGGGGAAAATTCTTTGATACATAAATAAAACCCAATCTGAGCTTAGTTTGAAGCTAGGCTCAGTACTAAAAGTGTTCAGTTATTCATGTGGGACGCGTAGACTGTGGTCTCGCATACTGTTGTTGGGAAATGAGGAAAGTTGAAAAATTGCCTAGTTTTGAACTGAGAATTTAACTGAAAATTCTCAAATAATTTTGAATAAGTTTTAGAGTAAATTTTTTATGCACCATTTATGTTTAATGATGCAGAGGGACGACGTTGACTGCTGTTGAGGTGATTTGCCATCTAGCAGTACTTTTTCAGATTCAGGTGGGGTTGTGTTATCTCCACCTTCCTCTTTAGTATTATGCAAATATAGGGTGCGAAATATGATTCTATGTTTAATTCTTGTACATAGTACCATGTTAGGGATGTATGGATTGTATGGAATGATTGATTGATATCTTGACGACTGGTTATATGCTTTCTAGCATAGGTATTCATGATGTATGTCTGCTTCAGTTACATGAACTAGAATGGTTAATAAGCATGTCACATGATGAATGGATTGAAAACATGACTGTATAACTAAAGAACATTAATGGTTTATTAAAAATTTCACGTACCGGGGCGATGACAGGCAATTACTGGCACATCGTGTTGAGGCTCTCTGGATGTCCCAGGATGTTATCGTGGGTATCCCCCAACTAGGCTAAACTGCGAGCGGTCGTATGAGACCCTTGAATTTAGAAAGTCATGAGGATTTTTTCCTTGGTTTCAGTATCTTCTTGGGTCGTGGTCTCAGAGGTAGACTTCTGTTCTATAAAGATGTCATGCCTAATTGTGTTCAGGACCACAATTGGGATACCGAGGGTGGTTCACTCTTTCGATTGATTCCTAATATCAGATGGTAGATTCCTGATATTAGAGCGCAACAGATAAATTGACTAAGTATTTGAAATGCCCCTAATGATTTGAAACTGTTTGCATGTTTCATATGCTTGTTTGTTTAATGCTATTGAGTGTAGGGGAGATCCATTGGGTTTCTGGGCTCATCCCTATTATCATTTTACAGGTACTCATGGGCACAATGCTCAATGAGGATGCAGACCAGAGACTAGAGGATTTATAGAGAGAGAGTGTGATATTTTGTGTTAAACTGTCTCTTTGTTTTAAACGGTTTTTATGATGTATATTTTGGATTTGGGCCGGAGGGACATGTATCATATTTCTGTGTATGTATCTACAGGACTGTTTTATCATCTTGAACACTATTTTTATTTTGATTGATGAACTGATGATTTTTTTAGATATTGTATGTTAAACAGTGTTCAATGATTTAGAAAGATTTGATCCGAAAAGTGCTTCCGCTACTATTATCTTGATTTCCAGTATGAATATGATTTTGAACATCCGGTGAATTTGATTTGAAAATAATTGCTTAGTGAAGCATGAATGAAATGATTATTTTAAATTATGAAATGATTTAAGCCTCGTGTATAGAGGTTAGTGAAAAGATGATGATGATTGTCGCACGCCCGGTGCCTCGGCAAACCACGCGCCGAGCTTGGAGCCGCGCGACACCAGACGACAGGGCCTTATGATGTCCGGCCTAGGGGTCAGGGTGTGACAAAGTTGTGGTATCAGAACTTAGTATTCGATAACACTGGGCACAGCTAGATCATACCTGGCAACGTGATGCCAGAAGGAACTATTTTTCCGAAGAGTTTTACTGAAATGAAAAATTTCACCGGATTTGATTTTCACTGGAAATGGTCTTGAATGACTTTGATTTTGAAAAGTGAATAAAAGCCATCCACTAGTGATTATGTGGCTAGAAATAGAAAAGATTTAGGTGATGTCCTCGGGTTCCAGTAACACTCGCAGAAGGGCAAAAGTAGGATTATGGCCCTATAGGCGAGCCATGTTTCAGTGATGGCCCTACGGGTGTGCTATGCTAGTGATGGCCCTACGGGTGTGCTATGCTAGTTATGGCCCTATGGGTGGTGCTATGCTTGATTATTGGCCCTACTGGGTGTGCTATATTCAGAAATTGTTCATTACGTGGGAAACATAGATGTGAGATTGAGTCGGGTTTAGGTTTCGTGACTCATAGTGAGTCCACAAGCCAAGTCTGGAAACCCTAAGTTTAGGGAAGATCGGGTGATGTCTTGAAGACAGTGGATCTCAATAAAAGGTTTTAAAACATAAGCTAGAGACTGATAATGTGATTATGTACACTCGTTTGTGTCAAGATTCGATTCAAGAAGATTCTGTACTTCTAGTCCAGATGTTTATAACGAAAGGACTTAGGGGTATAGGAGAATCCTGAATTTGATGAATGACGACCATGTATGGCGTGCTCTTCTTTAATGGGACGGCCAATATGGTGGGTTTAGCATCAACTCTATGGAGTGAGACACTTGCGAAATTGTAATGGGCGATGAACGGACTCTCGGAAGAACTTGTACGCACTTTACTCTTCTTTAATGGGACGGACCAGTACGGTGAGTCTTGAATCATCCGTAGAGACCGGGATTTGGCATAAATATACCAGTCGAGATGGAACAAGGTTCCATCTTGCCAGCATGCATTGTTTGGTTGATTGTTGGGTGTTTGCTTTGGATATATGTGACATCACTATTTTGAGTAGTGACACACAAATTCTTGTACCCAGAACTAAATGAAATACTGTCGACTTAGAAAAAACCCCTAGGCAACTAAGATATGTCGAGAACTTAGAGACTTAACATTTAGAGTCACAGTAGCACAACTATGAAGACGTTATAGGTGAGAATTAGAATGGATGGTTATTATCGCAAGTCAAGGTATCCAGCTTTGGAAAAAAAAGGGGCAGCTATATTCTTTTACAATCATTGAATTTTTTGCTCATCATATTACACTACTGGATACTGAAAGTGGGTTTTTGGGACTTGCAAATAATGCCTAGAAGAAGAGGACGTGGTAAACCCCGTGGGGGCAAACTCAGAGGTGAGGCTACAAAGGAGCCGGTACAGATTGATGAGGGTATCACCGAGGTGGCTGTGCCAGCTGCCATTACAGTATCCCCAGATGCTCTCGCAGATATGATACAGAGAGCAGTGGATAGGGCAGTGGACAGGGCCATGACGAGCCGGTACCCGACAGAGTCTTCTCAGCCTCCCATACGGCTTTCAGTACCTGCACAGACGTCTACACCAGCGTCCATACCTGATGAGGCAGTGATACCGGTGCCAGTACCCCTTGAGAGTCCAGCACAAACGGCTAGCAAGTCTGCCAATTATGATAAAGAGTAGAAGGACCTAGCTATAAAGTTTCAGAAGCTGCATCCTAGCCAGTTTGAGGGACAGGTAGATCCTATTGCAGCAGATAGATGGTTCATAGAGATGGATAAACATCTAACGTTGCTATGAGTGACTGGACTGAGGAGAGTAGCTTTGGTAGTATATCAGATGGTGGGACCAGCCTACCACTGGTGGAGGATGATAGTGGCAGATCCGACCATTGATGAGACAGTGATGACTTGGGATGAGTTCCAGACACTGTTTTATGATACCTTTTTTCCCATTAGCACGGAGGTCCCAGATGTGATCAGATTTTATCAGGCTGACACTGAAGACATTGACTGTGATAGAGTATGAGCATAGGTTCATAGAGCTGTCGAGATTCTGCCCAGAGATGGTAGTAGATGAGTTAGTGAAGACGGAGAAGTTTATAGAGGGTTTGAAGATGGAGATTAGGAGGATGATCATGTCTTTGAGACTGACTACTTTCAGAGAGGCGGTTGTGCGGGCCCAACATGTAGAGAGAGACATAGAGTTTGGGCAGTCGCTCAAGAGTAGACAGAAGAGACTGTATTCAGGTCAGACATCTGGAGCCCCATAGCAGAGGAGAGACCGACGACGACCATCTAGAACACCTACTGCTAGTGGTCAGGCCCAGATTTCAAGGCAGCAGCAGTGGACCAGATCAGGTCAGATTAGCACCAAGTAGAGGGAGCAGGCTAGGAAGTTAGGACTGTGTTTCTTGTGTAGCCAGCAGGGACATATGGCTAGAGATTGCCCTACCAGAGCTCCAGCACCGACACAGCAGCAGTCAGTGCAGGGACAGAGTAGTTGGCCGCAGTAGAGGCAAACATGGTCCCAGACGAGACAGAGAAGCAGGCTAGACTGTATGCAGCAGAGGCCCGGACAGCCTAGACTCCTGCAGTTGATGATATGTTTTTGTTGTTTGGTGTCGTTGTTCATGTTTTATTTGACTCAGGTGCCACACGATCGTTTATTTCTGAAGATTTAGTAGAAAGATTGAGATTGGTGTCTAGACCACTGACTGTACCATTGGATGTTGCCACACCGATTGGTGATACAGTTAGTTCAAAGAAGTATAGTATAGTGGAGTTTAGATTCAGAGATCAGTTGATTCTCGTTGATCTTTGTTTACTCCATTTTAGTGGCTATGATGTGATATTGGGAATGGACTAGCTGACCCAATATCAGGTACAGATTGATTGCCAGAGGAGGAGAGTCACTATACAGTTGCCATCAGGATAAACATTAAGGATCGATGGGGATATGCGAAGACTGCCTGGGAGTCTTACACTTGCTTTGTTGTATGCCATTCAGCAAAAGGGAGACTTCAGGCAGTTAGCAGATGAGGATGTAGAGGGGACCACAGATATTTACAGTATTCCTGTGATACAAGATTATATAGATATGCTCCCAGAGGGTCTACTTGGACTTCCACCTCATAGACAGGTAGAGTTTAAGATTGAGTTGCATCCCGACACTAATCCCATCGCTATTCCACCCTATAGGATGGCACCTGTGGAGTTGATAGAGTTGAAGACTCAGTTGGACGAGCTCATGGTGAAGGGATTCATCAGACAGAGTGAGTCGCCATGGGGAGCTCCAGTCCTATTTGTGAGGAAGAAAGACGATTCCATGAGGCTATGCATAGACTACCGGAAGCTGAACAGTGTTACTATTAAGAACAGATACCCTCTACCACGGATTGATGACCTCTTTGATCAGCTCAGTGGAGCACAATACTTCTCAAAGATAGATCTGAGGTCAGGGTATCATCAGCTGAAGATCCGGGAGTTTGATATATAGAAAATAGCCTTCAGGACGCGGTATGGCCACTATGAATTCACGGTCATGCCATTTGGTTTGACTAATGTTCCAGCCGCGTTTATGGACCTGATGAACAGAGTCTTCAGTCATTTTCTTGACCAGTTTGTCATACTATTTGTTGATGACATTCTGGTATATTCCCGATCAGAGGTTGAGCACATACAACACTTGCAGACTGTTATGGAGACACTGAAGCAAAATAAATTATATGCCAAGTCTAGCAAGTGTGATTTCTAGATGAAGCAGGTCAAGTTTCTTGGCCACGTAGTCTCAGCACAGGGAATAGCAGTAGACCCGAAGAAGGTGCAAGCAGTATCCAACTGGCAGCAACCCACTATAGTGACAGAGATCAAGAGTTTTTTTGGGTTAGCTGGGTACTACCATAGGTTTATTAAAGACTTCTCGAAATTAGCGGGTCCAATGACTAAGCTGACTAAAAAGGACGAGAAATTCATTTGGAGTGAACAGTATGAGCAGTCCTTTCAGGAGCTTAAGCAGAGGTTGACTACAACACCAGTACTCATCACACCTATCCCTGGTGTGAGGTACACTTTGTGTACTAACACATCCCTTAGCGGATTGGGTGTAGTGCTGATACAGCAGGGATAACCAATGGCTTATGCTTCACGGCAGCTGAAGCCACATGAGCTGAATTATCTCACACACGATCTGGAGCTTGTAGGGATCGTGTTTGCGCTGAAGATATGGAGGCACTATCTATATGGTGAGAGTTTTGATCTCTACTCAGACCATAAGAGCCTCAGGTACATATACACTCAGAAAGAACTGAACCT
>JAJIYU010001352.1:0-36253 GCA_030144865.1 Tinospora cordifolia | reverse complement strand
ACTATTTTCTTATTCAATTGGAGTAGTGCATAATTACCCAACAATTCGATATGTCTAATATTAATCATCATATGTTCATCTATACTTCTATGCTAACTAATTACTTGCATATCAATGACAAATATACATATATATAAATATATACGTATATGTGTTTTAAATTCAAGTTTCGGTTATTACGTCACTAAAATTCCATGTATTACAAATATTATGTCACAAAATTTTAGGTATTACAAATTGGGAATGGATTGGTTGACCCAATATCATGCACGGATAGATTGTCAAAATGAAGAGTCACAATTAGATTGCCTACTCGGGAGGCCTTGAAAATAGATGGAAATATGAAACATTTGCCAAGAAGTCCTATGTTAACCTTCTTGTTTTCAATTAAACAGAAAGAGGACTTCACGTAGTTGGTGGAAGAAGTTATAAAAAAACCCAAGGACATACAACAGATCCCAGTGGTAATGGAATACATAGATGTATTTCTAGATGAATTGCCTGGACTTCCTCCTCACAGGCAGATAGAATTTAAGATTGAATTGTATCCTGGTACAAATCCCATAGCCATTCCAACTTATAGAATGACACTGGTAGAGTTAGTTGAGCTGAAGAAACAATTGGATGAGCTTCTAGTGAAAGGTTTTATTAGACCAAGTGAGTCGCCATGGGGAGTTTCAATTCTGTTTGTAAAGAAGAAGGATGGATCCATGAGATTGTTTGTCGACTACCGAAAACTGAATCAAGTAATGATAAAGAACAAGTACTTGTTGCCTAAAATAGATGATCTCTTTGACCAATTGAGAGGAGGCTCACAGTTTTTGAAAGTAGATTTGAGATCTGGGTACCACCAACTTAGAATACAGGAGTCGAACATACTGAAGACAACATTTAGAAAATGGTATGGTCATTATGAATACACAGTCATGCTGTTTGGATTAATAAATGCTTCAGCAGCCTTCATGGATCTGATGAAGATACTGAGCATGAGAAACACTTGCACATGGTGTTGGAAACACCTAGGAAGAATCAGTTGTATGTCAAGTTCAGTAAGTGTGAGTTTTGGATGCAAAAAGTGAAGTTCCTTGGCCACATATTCTCAACAGAAGGTGTATTAGTGGATCCAGAAAAGGTAGAGGCGGTAGCTAATTTGAAGCGACCCACTATAGTTACAGAAATCAGGAGTTTTCTAGGGTTGGCTGGATACTACTGTAGGTTTATAAAGGAATTCTCAAAAATAGCAAGTCCATTGACTAAGTTGACCAAGAAAGGAGAGAAATTTGTATCTACTAATAAGTGTGAGCAATCATTCCAGGAATTGAAGAAAAGATTGACCACAACACTAGTCTTGATCACTCTGACATAGGGAGTGAGATACACCCTATATACAAATGTGTCGTTGAATAGTTTGGGTGCAGTGCTGATGCAGAAAGAACCACCAGTGGCATATGCTTCACGGCTGTTGAAGCCACATGAGCAGAACTATCCCACACACGATCTGAAGCTTGCAACGATCGTGTTTGCTTTGAAGATTTGGAGACACTATCTCTATGGAGATAATTTTGATCAGTACTCAGATCATAAGAGCTTCAAATACATCTATACCCACAAGGAACTGAACCTATAACAGAGAAGATGATTAGAGTTCTTAAAAGATTATGACTTTCAGCTGCATTATCATCCGAGTAAAGGTAATGTAGTTCCGGATGCACTCAGTAGAAAGTCTAGCCAGAAGGATGAAGAAATGGCATAGGTGTATCAGTTGATTAGCACATATAACGTGGGTATAGCTACAGATGGAAAGCAAGCGTATCTGTATGCAATGACTAGCCAGCCAAATATTTTACGATAGATCAGAGATGAACAGAAGAACAACAAATAGTTAGCAGATCTGATTGAAGGCATCAAACAAGGCATGCATATAGATTTCAAATTGGATTCAGAAGGTGCATTGAGACTAGGAGACAAGATTTGTGTACTGAGCACAGGACAGATTAAAGACACCGAACATAGAAAATCATCAATATTATTGCAGCCACTTTCGATACCAGAATAGAAGTGGGATAATGTTACAATGGATTTTGTTAGCAGCCTTTCAAACAATTAGAAAGAAGAAAACACCGTATGGGTGATAATAGATCGACTAACTAAGGTATCACATTTTCTACCTATTCGATCTACTGATCCAGTGAGCAAATTTGGTGAAATATATGTTAAAGAGATAATGAGACTACATGGAGTCCCAAAGACGATAATATCGGATAGTGATGCCAAATTCACATCTCAATTTTGGCAGAGCTTATAGAAGGTATTGGGGAGCAGACTCGCTATGAGTACAACTTTTCACCCACAGGACAGACAAACAATCTGATAAGGTTGTACAAATATTATAAGATATGTTGAGAGCCTGCACCGTTGATTTCAAGGGTAATTGGAGCAAGTACTTGCATCTAGCCAAGTTTGCTTACAATAATAGCTATCAGGAGAGCATTTGGATGGCTCCATTTGAGGCACTCTATGGCAGACCCTACATATCGTTGTCTTGTTGGGTAGAATTAGAAAATAAGGTACTCACTAGGCCAAATATGATTGAGGAAATGAATATACAGATTGAAAAAGATCTAGAAGAGGCTAGCTACAACGCAGAACAGATAGAAGAGTTATGTAGATAGAAGAAGAAAACCCTTGGAATTCCAACCGAGTGACACAATATTCCTGAATATTAGTCCATAGAAAGGAATCAAACGGTTTGGAGCTAAAGGGAAGCTAGTACCTAGATTCATCAGTCCATTAAGGATACTTAGGCGAATTGGTGATTGTGCATATGAACTAGATCTATTGAACAGATTATCCTTAATTCATAATGTGTTTCACGTGTCAATGTTTTGGAAGTACGAGCCAAATCCTTCACACGTTGTTTACTAGAAATGCATCGTACCACAGAGTGATGCAACTTACGAAGAACCGACTATTCAGATTCTTGATCTTAAGGTGCAGAGTCACAGGACCAAGGATATTCCTTTGGTCAAGGTCCTGTGGAAGCGTCACAACCTAGGAGTTGGAGAGTGAGACGCAGAATAAGTACCCAGGTCTCTTCACTAGGAGCACTTAAGGAAACACACCAGTCAGGTATTCTTTATTTAAATTTTGAGGGCGAAATTTCACTTAAGGGGGTAGGTTGTAATTACTTGAATTCTATAATGCGTACATGTCAAAAACAAAATTTTAAAATATAATTTAATTAAGAAAATAAATGAATAGTGTTTTCAAATAAATTTATGCACCATAGGTTAAATGAAAATAAATATGTATAAATTAATTGAATTAAATTATTTATTGAAAGAGAGAATGGTTGTATAAATAATAATAATATTATAAAATTAAGGTAGAATATAAATAATGAGAAAGATTAAATTATAAATAATGAGTATACATAAATAAGTTTAATGGTGTAATTGGAAATTAACATTGGAGATTGATATACATACATACATACATATATATATATATGTAATGGGGTGTATGGATGGAGTAATTGAAAGTTAAGAAAGAAAACGACCTAAATTTCATTGGTCAATATATATATAAATAGTGGGTGTGCTTATAGTGAGAGCAATTGAGAAAGACTAAAATGAAGGGGATTTGCTAAAGTTAGAAAGTTAAGAGGAGAGCTTGATTTTGATTGGTCAAGACATTTATATATAAAGTGGGGTGGTGGATATATTAATGTCTTCTCTCTTCCTTTTGAGTTTCACGTCCAAAACCATCACTAAAGAGAAATGCACATGGAAGAGAAGAAATACACAGAGAGAAAGAGAAGGAAATGAAACGAAAGATCCAATTTTTCGTCGAATTGGACGTGTAGATAAGCAATTTTCTCTGATTCTAGTTACAAATATGCTATTTAAGCCATGTATTACAATCATATGGATGTAATTTTATTGTAAGGGATATTTTATAGCTGTACCAAAAAATTAGGCATTTTCTCACACTGAGTAGAACTTGGTAAAAGTTATACCAAAACATTCTTGGTGATAAGTATATCCTAAATATGTGGTTAGATTTCATTTGTTTCTCTTGTAGACTCTGAAATAAATACCCAAAGTTTAATAACCTTTGGATGAGCTTTTGATGATGGTAAATCATTATAAAGTTATAATTGGAGACCATAGACATATAGAGAATAAAAATCTAAATCTATCAACATTAAATTCATGAATTTTGGATATCAATTGAAATTCTGGTGAATAATTGACCAATGAGGTTATTTATTAAAAAAACTAGGAAAATTAGAAAAAAAAGCTCTACAACCAGATAAATTTATATAATTGAAATTCTTTATATTTCTGTTTATGGCTATGAATATATAGATATCTTGAATGATTATGGATAATGAATAAAATCACAGTTATGGGGCTTGTGGAGACTCAGAGAATTATTGTAGTGATTTTTTTAAAAATTTGCAGATAAATAATTAGAGAGGATTCTCGTAGGAAATCGAAGCAGAAGAAATTCACAAAAATCTTAAGTGGGCAGGATTTCCTTGCTCATTTCTATCGTGCAAATTTTGATTCAAAACATTTGGTTGCTAGTTTAGTAAATTAGCAGCATGATAGGACTTTTGTTGTTTTCGATTGGGATGGATGATTGAAAATCGTGATGTTTGGTTACACTTTTCTAGCATGATTAACTGAATTCATGTTTTATTTATTGCATTCATCTCACCAATTATTTTATTGATTTTGGTTGCATGATGATGTGATTTGAAATAAAAATGCTTGTAAAACTAAATGAACTTAATGGATTTTAAGAATTACACATACCGATGCGATGGATAATCGAAGGCGAATTGTAACTCTCCATATAGTGTATAATGTGCACTAGTCTGGGCATGTCATAGATATTTCCAACTATGCAGCTGGACTATTGAGTTGTCATTAGATGTGGGTAGTAACAAGAATTGTGTTACCCTTTCTTAGACAGTAATCCCGCGATATAGTCTAGATTGTATACCTGGAGACTCGCCTTGGGTATTGTAACACTCCAACCCCGGTATCTTTAAGCAGTGTAAATAACCACCATTCTTTTGACAGTGGACTTAACCAAATGGCGGGTCGGGCGATGTTACTTTACAAGTGACACTCACTTGTTCTTTTCTTTTCAATATCTCGTGCCTTTGTATAAAAATTTAAGAATATAAAATTTTCATTTAAATAAAATCAAGGCAAATTAAAAGAGATAAAGAAATTCAAACTATTTTATTCATAATAGAAATTGAAAGTATTAAACTCTTCAAAAGGAATTAATTGTTACAGCGGAAGACTTCAAAATACTTTTTAGTAGAAAAGTATAAAACTTTGGGCAACATGCCCTTAAAAATTCTAAAAAATATATATAAGGTAGAAACTATCTAAGAACTATTTATACTCAACTGCTACATAGGTTTCATGTTCCTAAAAAATAAGAAAGGAAGGAGTGAGCACATAGCCGAGTGGATCCTTTTCGAATAACCATCTTTCACATTCAAACTCATAACACAATCATAATTTAAACATTTGCAATCATTAGGTGTTTCAAACAACAATTTGTTGAAGTCAAGTCTCAAAACCAAAAGGGCTTTTAATCACTTGATGTTCTTAACTAAGTAAACAGGGCCCACTCGACATCAACCCGTTAGTAGAACTAAGTAAACAGGGCCCACTCGACATCAACCCGTTAGTGGCATGTGTCAGCATCAAGCCGTTACATCCATAGTGTCGCCTTGACCACTATGATGGTTTGTGATTATTATCACCATCGTCTTGGATTAATCCTCATATCATGATCTCATAAAATAAACTTCAGAATATGAAATCAAACTAAAATTCAGAATATACATAGTTAATTCATGAAACACTCATAAAACATGCATCATACTTTAATTTAAAAGCCTAAGCATGATACTTACAAGGCATGCATGATATGATTGCTCAAACATGAATCAAAACTGAAGTATTGAAATAAACATTTAAATTCTAGAACTGAAACTGAAAATCTTTGCATTCAGTGAAAAATACACAAACAATGAACATGCCATGAATTTGAATAAGAATAGAATGGTGTTCTAGAAATACTTTCACCTTGTGACGCTTTCTTCCAAAATTTCGGCAGCAATTCTCCCATGTACTAGTGCTAATGAAGATCGCCCAACTTAATTCCCCAATTCGAGAGAAGAACTTCTCACACACAAGTAAGAGGAAGGAAAGATAAGAAGAGGTGCCAAAAAGAAGGCTTAGAGAAAATAAGAGGCAATTTTAACTCTTATTTTTTGAATGAGGGAATTGAGAGCCTAGGGGGGTTTCTATAGGCTTTCAAAGGGAGAAAAATAAAAACTTTTGAGATTTTCTTGGAGTAAAATACCCTAATTCTCTTTAATTTCGTACTTTCTAATTTTAAGAATAAAATGAGTATTTTTTAGATTTTTTTGGATTTAAAAAAAAATTCAAATTTTAGAAACCTTTTTCGAATTTTATTTAGATTTTTTTCGTAATTTTTGTTTTTAATTTCGGGCATCCGATCTGGGCCTTTGGATTGATCTCGAATCAATCAACGAAATTAGAGTCTCAAATCTTAGCGCTTGGATCATCATCGAGTTTTGCGTGCGTATCTCGTTCATGATTAACAAAAATGCTTCAGATCGTCAAATCATCCTCGAGTGCACTACATCCGTTTGTGATCAACGAAATGCGTCTGAATCGTTGAATCGACCTCGAGTGTTGTGTGTGGATCTCATTTTGCGATCAATGAAACAGATCCTGGCTGCACGATCAACCTCGAGCATCGTGTTCGATTTCGCAATTTCGTTTTTGCGAATGCATTGTGCACCATTGGATTTGATGGATTCGATTGTGGCCGTTTAATCTTGATTATTCGATGCATCTGGGCGTTGGTGTGGATATGATCATGGCTGTCAGATCGTGAGATCTGATTTAGATCTACGGTTTGCACCCGTTGGATGTGTTTTAAGTATTTTTTTTTCAGCCGAATTTCTTGTTTTATTTTTAGATTTTTGAAAACTGTGTGTTTAACAAGAAATAGACAAAGCAACAATTGGATTCTTCGGTCATTGAAATAGGGAGGACAGAGTTGTAACACCGGATCTGCGATGTGGGCTTGTCATGGACATCGTTTGCGTGATGAAGATGACAAGCAATGCCTATTTATGAACAAAAATCGACGAGGTATATTTTGGATTTCTTAAATTATGGTATGAGATTTATTTTAGTTAATTTAGAATGCGAAAAGAAAATGAGATTAGAAATTTAAAACCTTATTGAATATTCTAGTAGAAATATTATTTTGATGCAAGTGGATTTTGAATAGATATTAGAATATGAATATTGAAGTATATCAAAGTATAGGAAATTTGGAGTTTTGAATATTAAAAATCTAATTTTATTTAAAGGCTAGATGCAAATAGAAAATATAAAATTTTTTTGTATTCAAATAGAAATTAATTGAATCAATTACGAAAATTAGTTTAGAATATTTCTTTAATAGTTTAAATGAAATAAATTTAATATTAGAGTAATTGTTAATTTTTGAACATGAGGATTAATTGGTTTAATAAAATTGAACAAATTAATCTTTTCAATTATAATTAGGGCAATGGTTCTCCAACATATCAATAATTTTATTTGTTATTCGAAGTTTAAAATTCTTAAATTTAAAGTAGTTGAAGACATGAAAAAAAAAATAAATAAACTCCTTGAATTAAATATCTTTTATTAGAAAATATTAAAATCTTAGACTTTGAAACTAAACTTGGAACGTTTAGAAGTCTTATTTTGTTCGTAATTAAGTTAGTTATAATATAAGTAACTTATTTAAATTGCGAAGATTAAGTCATTAGAAATCTAATTTTAGGAAAGACTTGTAAATAAATTATCTAAACTGCGACGATGAAGTTATTAGAACTCTGATTACATGATAAAAGCTTAGAAGTAAATTATTAAAGTTGAAATCTTAAATTAAGGAAATTTAGAAAACTTAGAAACTATTTTGAATGAGAATATATAAAATTTTAGAACTTAGAATAACCCTAAATTAGATGGAAGTACCATTTAAACTTCATAATTATCTTATAAATTATTCAAGCTTAAGAGTAATTCAATTAAGTGTTGAATTTCAAATTTATATATTTTAGCGTATCGAGGACCTCAAAGGATAGAAGGGAGCCCTAAAGATCGGCGAAATTAGGTGGGCGTGACTTCCTTGCTCATATGTATTATATAGATTTAAGATTCAAAGCATTTGTTTGAATTGTGCTAGGCTATTAGAATTTTATTAGAAAATTTTTTAAAATTGTTTGGCTTATTTGAATGATGTGTGATATATGATAAATTACTTAATCCATGCGTAATTGATTCATGAAATGACTTTGCATTTAGATTTACTCAATTATGGCAGACATGACTAGGAAAATATGCATCTAGATCCTCTTGTTATTCATGCACTCATCATGTCAACTTGCAAGCATAATTTGGATTACATTCTCTAGTGTATTATGTGATGCTTGATGTGAGTGAGACTGTTTGCAAAACTAAAATAAAACGATGGTTTATTAAGAATCCACATACCGGTATGATTGACGACCCTGAAGCAGATCGAGGTGACATCTCCTTTATGTCATTGCTTGAGATTGTCGAGTTACAAGGCGGATCTTAGGTAATTCCAATCAGAGCTGACTGTGACAGCTTGAAGTCTTTGGGAGATGGTGCAATGCCATGGTAAGTACTCTCCCTTAGGTTGTGATAGTGATGACATGAATGATTTTAGACGGTTATTGGAATACCGAGAGGCATCTCAACTCTCTTTCGGTCTTAGACTTTGACCAAAACTAACTGGATGTTTGAAACGCCTAGTGTTTGAAAGTGTTTGTAAGATTTTAGATTAGGTCTGTATAATGCATGTGATATGTAGGATCGATCTATTGGGCTTTCGAGCTCACTCCCACTTTATTTTTTCAGGTACACATGGACTTAGAGTATCGTGACTTATATCTGAAGACTCACACTTTAACTGGACACCTCATGGGGAGGTAATTCGGGATAGGTGGTATAGGAAGTGATGTTTTGTAAATATCTCCGAAATGATTTTTATGTATTTATTTTGTTTTAAATTCAGTTGATTAGATCTAAGAACTATTTTACATGTTTGGCATTTCTGTTTGAATACAAGTTTTAAATATTCCTGCTGCATTATTAATAAATCTTTTTGCGAAATTTGGTGAATGTCTTAAGACCTATTTTGATCTTTTGTTTTATATAAGACATCTATCCAGACTTTGACTTGAGAACAAAATGGTTATGAACTTGACTTTGAAGAAAAGATTTTGACAGAATAAAAACTTTTAGTAGCATCTCGATTTTCGACGGGCGACGATCCACACATGAGGTAAAACGTGAATGGAGGTCCGGCCCGAAAATTGGGGTGTTACAAATATGGTATCAGATCTCAGTATTATGATAGGCTCGGCTAGATTGAGTTCACCGGATATGATTTTCACTTGAATGGAGATCTTATTGAATTTGATTTTCACTGAAAAGGATTTTAATCGAATTTAATTTCAACGAAAAAATAAATTTTCTTGAATATGATTTTGATAAAGGGTAGTATGGGTAGAGATTTAGGTAAGAGTAAAATGATGCTAGAGTACCTGAGTAACTGATTACAAGTGTGATTTGAATACTGAATGGTGTTCCCAATAGTTGATCTCTTCTTGAGGAGGGTACCCTTGAAGGTTAATGACCTTTCTTGGAAAAAGTACCCCTGATGGTTTATCTTTGTAGTGGTCCTCATATGGCTGGTGCTTGCTTTGGAAAGAGTGCCCCGATGGGTTGACCTTATAGAGGTGTTCTTGAGGGTTGGTGCCATTCTTAGAAGGTGCACTATCCCTGATGGTTTGATCCGAACCTCAGGAAGATGTCTTGGAAGGTTGATTCCTACTCAGGACCAAGTCTGATTCGGGAACTATGGCATTACAAGAAATGCAATGGAGTTGAACACTATGACCATATGACTAGGTAGAGACCGAGTGTTGCCTCAAAGGCACAATGGATCATAAATATATTAAAAGACTTTAGGGCTTAGGTTAGAGACTGATAACGTGGTGAACGCACACTTGTTTAGGTCAGGACCCGAGTTTGGGAGGAACCTGTATCTCTCGTCTCTATGTAGGATGGGGTGCATATGGATTTAGGGGTACAGAGGAATCCTGGATTCGGAGAATGACGGACCATGTTTGGTGAGTGATCGATTTCTTTGGCTTAACTTGTACACATTGCATTGTACTGGGATGGGGTGGTACAGTATGGTGGGGTTTGCGTCAACCTTAGAACATGTATGTGGGTGCACTGTTGCATTATTTTTAGCCAAGGGCCCAGTTAAAAATAGTGAGATAGTTGTAGTCATGGAGATCGAGACACTTGCGCCATTGTTTAGGTGTAATGTAATTTCGGGTGGAAGTATGTGTGGAAGGGCGAGTGTGGGATGGGGCACACGGACCTGGAAGCACAGATGGATGCTTTGGGATTGCATTATGCTAGCGTGCATTAGTTGTTTGTTTATTGTATGATTGTTTGTTATACACACACACACACACACACACACACACACACACACACACACTCACACACACACACACACACACACACACAGACATATATATATATATATATAGTTTTATTATTTAAGTAATATAAACCAAACTCCTGTACCCAGAAACAGATGAAATACTGCTGACTTAGAAGAACAAACCCCTAAACAACCGAGACAAATCAAGAACGTAGAGACTATGCACCTAGAGTCACCCTAGCACAAGAAACTCAAAAGGGCATGGACGTATAGGAAATAGTGGTCAATAAGACGAGTCATGATATCAGAAGAAAATAGAAGATAGATACATATAGATGTATATATATAAAATAAATGCTATCCTTCAACTTAACATGAATAGATCATTGAATGCTGAATTAAATTCTTGGCTTGTGGTTCATGCTAAGGGATTCACAGATCTAGGAAGGATATGATCAAAGAAGAGATGAGAGTATTCCGAAGATAGTAGTAACCAGAGAGACTTTAGTAACCTCCGAGTTGATAAGAAAGACTTCTTAGAAAGTGAAATTAGAGATCACTAAAGAACTTGTGAACAAGTGGTGAGGACTCTACAGTCATTGGCCTTACCACAATTGTCGGTGCCTACGCGTATACAGGTACAGTCAATAGTTCAACTAGAGTCTCAGATGCAGCTATAATTTCAAACTCATCATATAGATAGGCCTAAAGATGTAGTGCCACGAAGTGGGTTAGTCGTTTATGACATGGAGCACCAAAATTTGTTGAATGAATTCCAAAAGTTGAGACCTAGTACTTTTGAAGGCATGACTGATCCTTTGCAGTAGAAAGGTGGCTCATTGAAATGAATCAGCAGCTGAATGCTAGGGGAGTGATTGGACCTAGAAGGGTGACGTTAGCAACAACCAGTTGGTGGGACCGACGTATTATTGGTGGAAAACGATTGAGAATGACTTAGAACAGGAACTAGCAGAAAAGTCAAGCATAAAAGGGCACCATCAGAGCAGATTGCTAGAGACCCGACGAGAAGCAACATTGGTAATAGAGCAATAATCTCGATAAAATAGGCCAAGACAAATGAGCAAGGATGCAGACCAAGGAACTCACATTATGTTAGTTGCCTATCAATAAATTAAAACAAGGAAATAAAGGATGCGATCATACCAGCACTAATGCACGGGATCCCATCAGAACTCCACAACTAAGCGTGCTTGGGGGAGAGTAGAAGAAAATTTTTGTAAATTAACCATTTGACTTATTCAAAAAGAACCTTCAGGCTAGGAAAACTTCTCCCTCTGTTTGAGTTGAGCGGATATTTGAACAGATACAAACCAAACTTCCGGGAATATCCCAGTTTAGCCTTGTCTGATACCAGGGAGGAAGACATCTGTTATATATGGTTTGTGGATTAAGGAAAGTCTAGCTGATGTTGGTAATGTGACTCAATATATTGTTCCAACAAGGGTTAATGATCAATACTTAACAAATGTTCTCCTGTAGATTAATGTCGAACTTGGTGGCTTAAATTCTTTGTTGTTAGTCGAACAATGTCCTTCTAATGCCTGGATCTCCAAAGCTCTAACCATCATTTTTGGAATAGACGTTTCACATGGTATTTCTGGTCTGTATAACCTACCCTCAATTACTACAGTAGTAGATTCTAGATAATGACCATTGATCTCTTGGTATAGGGTATTTGTAAGAACACAATCGCCTCAGGCTGAAATGAGAGAATAGTACAATTAGGAGAATAGTATAATTAGATAAGTACCTGTTTGGGCCATTTGTGCCAAAACATTATTTCAAAAAGCTACAGTGATTCACCACAAAAATTGTGAGACTACATGATGAAGGAAGATGGAATTGTCTGAACGGGTCAAGTTCATTCCAGAGGAGAGCATACACTAGATTATGGGTAAGCTTCGACAATTTTGGAATGGAGATGTCATGGATGTTACGGATGATACCTAAGTTGGATATCACACTGCTAGTATTGAACCTTGTTAATGGCGGTGGACTAATCGTCCATCTTAAGCGTCAATACGGGGAGGAGACTATGTTCACAAACTTTCATACTGAAAAATAGGACGTACATTATTCCAAAATCATCAATAATAGTTAACGGCGTGATGTCTCAAGAAAGATGATGGTTATTTGTATAGTTTAGCTTAGCTATGTGAAAGACTTGAAGAAATTTTAACTGCTCCATAGATGATGTTGTCAGAGAAGAAATGAAATCACACCCGGTAACATTGTAAGACGATGAATCTAATGAGGGTGGATAAATACCCTAGTTGTATTCCTGAATCTAAGAAAGATGATCCAGTAGAACATGGAAGGATTTTTAGAGTAAGATCAGAGTAGCGCAGCGGAAGCGTGATGAATTTTTAGAAACATAGACTAATTAATAACAAGAGTTACCCTAATGAAAATTTCGAGGACAAAATTTTATTTAAGGGGGGTAGATTGTAACACTCCAAAATTTTGCGAGTGCGCCATGTCACAAGCGAATATAGAATAAAATATTATTTCGTAAGAAAATGAGAATTTCAAACAAAATAATAAATAATAAAAATAATAATATTATGAGCTTTGCAAAACATAAATATTCAAAATAATAATAATAATAATAATAATAATAATAATAATAATAATAATAAACAAGTTAGAGGCAGGTTCCATTTAAATATAAATACAAATTTATACTTTAGGAAATAAATTAGTTTGTAGCTTAATCGCACAAGTGCGATGACGCAAGTGGTTCGAAAATGCGAGGACGCATGTGAGGCAAAAAAATATAGATTATTTGATCGAAATAAATAAAGGAATAAAATAAACTAGAAAATCACATATTGGTTAATGAAATGAAATTTAAGATGGAGTGATCGAAATGTTGTGAGTGACAAAAATAAATAAAGTAGTAATAAAAAATATATAAAAGATTGTGAAAAAAAATATATATGAAATCTTGAAACCTAGGAAAACTTCACGAATAGAAATTAGGAAGAAAATCCAAAAATTTCTGGTAATTGTATTCTTGTAAACCGAGGGTGCTAGTGTTGGACGAGCAAGAGAAATAGGGAAAGTTCTGGAAAAATTTAGACATACTCAAAACAGAGGAACGAAAGAGGAATGACAAGGACGTTGCTCTTTGGATTTCTTTGGTATTTGCAGCCGAGGAGTGATGGTCGTTCGTGACACTTGATTGAAAGAAAGAAAGAAAAAAAATGAAATGAAGAAACTTGCAGCCTCTGGTTTGTGAATCATGAAACAGAGGGTCTCGTTGGGAAGTTTAGTTCGTGATTTGGTGATGTGTGTGATTCTGGAGCCGTGAATCAAGTAAACAAGATGAAAAAAATTAGAGATTTTGGGGTTTCGGTGGTGGCGATCAAATGAAGAAGATGACGAGGGAAAGAAGAAGAACGAGCCAGCTGTTGCTGGTTTGGGAGATGAAGACGACGCAGAGAAGAAGGTGGAGGCCGTGCAGTTGCTACAACCTGGCATGAAGAAGAAGAACGTTAGTTGTCCAAGTTCTCTGGTTTGGGGCAAATTCAATCAAGGGACAACAAGATGAAGATGGAGAAACGAGCTCAAGAACCAAAAATCAAACTCAAATTTCTGGGTTTGAAATTAGAAAACAGAGGAAGAAAACCGGGGTGGTGTCTGGTTGGGTGATTTGGTGTTTTAAGACAATTGGTGTGTTGTTTTGATGAAGAAGAAGAGCACGAATGAAGAAGATGATAAAGCTAGTTGATGCTCTGTTTCTGTCCGTGAGGCTACCACTGGCTATCGCAGTAGCGATTGAACGAAGATGAAGAGGAAGGGCTACTGCTGGATGGACCGGAATGAAAGACCGAAGAACAAGAAGAAATTTGACGGTGCAGATGGTGGGTTTGTTTTGGCGGACTGAAAGTGAATGAACAAAGAAGAAGATGGAAACCATTAATGGTTTATTTTAGTTGCCGCAGATTTGTAGTTCTGTTTGGGCATGAAACGATGACAAAGCGATGCCTATTTATGAATACAAATCGGCCGGGTGTATTTTGGATTTCTTAAATTTTGGTACGAGATTTATTTTAGTTAATTAAGAATGCGAAAAGAAAATGAAATTAGAAATTTAAAACTTTATTGAATATTCTAGTAGAAATATTATTTTGATGCAAGTGGACTTTGAATAGATATTGGAATATGAATATCGAAGTATATTGTAGTATAGGAAATTTTGAGTTTTGAATATTAAAAATCTAATTTTATGTAAAGGCTAGATGCAAATAGAAAATATAAAAAATTTTTGTATTCAAATAGAAATTAATTGAATCAATTACGAAAATTAGTTTAGAAATTTTATTTAATAGTTTAAATGAAATAAATTTAATATTAGAGTAATTGTTACTTTTTGAACATGAGGATTAATTGGTTTAATAAAATTGAACAAATTAATCTTTTCAATTATAATTGGCGGAATGGTTCTCCAACATATCAGTAATTTTATTTATTATTCGAAGTCTAAAATTCTTAAATTTAAAGTAGTTAAAAACATGAAAAAAAAATTAACTCCTTGAATTAAATATCTTTTATTAGAAAATATTAAAATCTTAGACTTCGAAACTAAACTTAGAACGTTTAGAAATCTTATTTTGTTCATAATTAAGTTAATTATAATATTATTAACTTATTTAAATTGCAATGATTAAGTCATTAGAAATCTAATTTTACGAAAAGACTTGTAAATAAATTATCTAAATTACAACGATGAAGTTATTAGAACTTTAATTATATGATAAAAGCTTGCAAGTAAATTATTAAAGTTGAAATTTCAAATTAAAGAAATTTAGAAAACTTAGAAACTATTTTGAATGATAATATATAAAATTTTAGAACTTAGAATAACCATAAATTAGTTGGAAGTAACATTTGAACTCCTAAATTATCTTAGAAATTATTCAAGCTTAAGAGTAATTCTATTAAGTGTTGAATTTCAAATTTATATATTTTAGCGTATCGAAGACCTCAAAGGAAAGAAGGGAGCCCTAAAGATCGGTGAAATCAGGTGGGCATGACTTTCTTGCTCATATGTATTATATAGATTTAAGATTCAAAGCATTTGTTTGAATAGTGCTAGGCTATTAGAATTTTATTAGAAAATTATTTAAAATTGTTTGGCTTATTTGAATGATGTGTGTTATATGATAAATTACTAATCCATGCGTAATTGATTCATGACATGACCTTGCATTTAGATTTACTCAATTGTGGCAGGCATAACTAGGAAAATATGCATCTAGATCCTCTTGTTATTGATGCACTCATCATGTCAACTTGCAAGCATAATTTGGATTACATTCTCTAGTGTATTGTGTGATGCTTGATGTGAGTGAAACTGTTTGCAAAACTAAAATAAGACGATGGTTTATTAAGAATCCACATACCAATATGATTGACGAGCCTGAAGCAGATTGAGGTGACATCTCCTATATGTCACTGCTTGAGATTGTCGAGCTACAAGGCGGATCGTAGGTATTTCCGATCTGAGCTGACTGTGACAACTCGAAGTCTTTGGGAGATAGTACAATGCCATAGTAAGTACTCTCTTTTAGGTTATGATAGTGATGACATGAATGATTTTAGACGGTTATTGAGACCCTCTGAGATTAGATGGGATCACAGGGAATACCGAGAAGCATCTCAACCCTCTTCTTGTCTTAGACTTCGACCAAAACTTACTGGATGTTTGAAACGCCTAGTATTTGAAAGTGTTTGTAATGTTTTGGATTAGGTCTGTATAATGCATGTGATGTGTAGGATCAATCCGCTGGGCTTTTGAGCTCACTCCCACTTTATTTTTCAGGTATATAGAGACTTAGAATCTGTGACTTATATTTGAAGACTCACACTTTAACTGGACACCTCATGGGGAGGTAGTTTGGGATAGGTGGTATAGGAAGTGATGTTTTCTTAATATCTCTGAAACGATTTTTATGTATTTATTTGGTTTTAAATTCAGTTGATTAGATCTGAGAACTATTTTACATGTTTGGCATTTCTGTTTGAACACAAGTTTTAAATATTCCTGCTGCATTATTAATAAATCTTTTTGCGAAATTTGGTGAATGTCTTAAGAACTATTTTGATCTTTTGTTTTATATAAGACATCAATGCAGACTTTGATTTGAGAACAAAATGGTTATGAACTTGACTTTGAAGAAAAGATTTTGATAGGACAAAAACTTTTAGTAGCATCTCGATTTTCGACGGGCGACGATCCACACATGAGGTAAAACATGAATGAAGGTCCGGCCGAAAATTGGGTTGTTACAAATATGGTATCAGAGCTCAGTATTATGATAGGCTGGGCTAGATTGAGTTCACCTGACATGATTTTCACTGGAATAAGGATCTTATTAAATTTGATTTTCATTGAAAATGAATTTCATTGGATTTAGTTTCACCGAGAAAATAAAATTTCTTGAATATGATTTTGAAAAAGGGTAGTATGGGTAGAGATTTAGGTAAGAGAGAAATGATGCTAGAGTACCTGAGTCACTGATTACAAGTGTGATTTGAATACTGAATGTTGTTCCTAATAGTTGATCTCTTCTTGAGGAGGGTACCCCTGAACGTTAATGGCCTTTCTTGGAAAAAGTACCCCTGATGGTTTATCTTTGTAGTGGTCTTCATATGGTTTGTGCTTTCTTTGGAAAGAGTGCCCCGATGGGTTGGCCTTATAGAGGTGTTCTTGAGAGTTGGTGCCATTCTTAGAAGGTGCATTATCCCTGATGGTTTGATCCCAACCTCAAGAAGATGTCCTGGAAGGTCGATTCCTACTCGGGACCAAGTGTGATTCGGGAACTATGGCATTGCAAGAAATGCAATGGAGTTGAACACCATGACCATATGACTAGGTAGAGACCGAGTGTTGCCTTAAAGGCACAATGGATCATAAATATATTAAAAGACTTTAGGGCTTAGGTTAGAGACTGATAACGTGGTGAACGCACACTTGTTTAAGTCAGGACCCGAGTTTGGGAGGAACCTGTATCTCTCGTCTCTATGTAGGATGGGGTGCATATGGATTTAGGGGTACAGAGAAATCCTGGATTCGGAGAATGACGGACCATGTTTGGTGAGTGATCGATTTCTTTGGCTGAACTTGTACACATTGCATTGTACTGGGATGGGGCGGTACATTGCGTCAACCTTAGAACATGTCTGTGGGTGCACTGTTGCACTATTTTTAGCCAAGGGCCCAGTTAAAAATAGTGAGATACTTACAATCATGGAGATCGAAACACTTGCGCTATTGTTTGGGTGTAATGTAATTCCGGGTGGAAGTCTGTGGAAGGGCGAGCGTGGGATGGGGCACACAGACCTGGAAACACAGATGGAAGCTTTGGATTGCATTATGCTAGCGTGCATTGGTTGTTTGTTTGTTGTATGATTGTTTGTTATATTTATATATAGTTTGATTATTTAAGTAATATGACCCAAACTCCTATACCCAAAAACAGACGAAATATTGCCAATTTAGAAGTACAAAGCTCTAAACAATCGAAACAAATCGAGAACTTAGAGACTATGCACCTAGAGTCACCCTGGCACAAGAAACTTGAGAGGGCATGGACGTATAGGAAGTAGTGGTCAATAAGATGAGTCATGATATCAGAAGAAAATAGAAGATCTACATATATATGTATATATATAAAATAAACACTATCCTTCAACTTAACATGAATAGATTATTGAATGCTGAATTAAATTCTTGGCTTGTGGTTCATGCCATGGGATTCACAGATCTAGGAAGGATATGATCAAAGAAGAGGTAAGAGTATTCCGAAGATAGTAGTAACCAGAGAGACTTTAGTAACCCCGGAGTTGATAACAAAGACTTCTTAGAAAGTGAGATTAGAGATTATTCCAAAACTTGTGAACAAGTGGTGAGGACTCTACAGTCATTGGTCTTACCACAACTGTCGGTGCCTACGCAAATACAGGCACAGTCAATAGTTCAACTAGAGTTTTAGATGCAACTACAATCTCAAACTCATCATATGGATAGGCCTACAGATGTAGTGCCACGGATTGGGTTAGTCATTTATGACATGGAGCACCCAAATTTGTTGAATGAATTCCAGAAGTTGAGACCTAGTACTTTTGAAGGCATGACTGATCCTTTGTAGTAGAAAGGTGGCTCATCGAAATGAATCAGCAACTGAATGCTAGGGGAATGATTGGACCTAGAAGGGTGACATTAGCAGCAATCAGTTGGTGGAACCAACGTATTATTTGAGGAAAATGATTGAGAATGACTTAGAATAGGAACGAGCAGAAAAGTCAAGCATAAAAGGGCACCATCAGAGCAGATTGCTAGAGACCCGATGAGAAGCAACATTGGTAATAGAGCAACAACCTAGATAAAATAGGCCAAGACAAATGAGCGGTGAGGAAAAGGATGCAGACCAAGGAACTCAGATTGTGTTAGTTGCTTATCGATAAATTAGAACAAGGAAATAAAGGATGCGATTATACCAGCACTAGTGCACGGGATCCCATCAGAACTTTACAGTTAAGCGCGCTTGGAGGAGAGTAGAAGGAAATTTTTGTAAATTAACCATTTGACTTATTCAAAGAGAACCTTAAGGCCAGGAGAACTTCTCCCTCTGTCCGAGTTGAGCAGATGTTTGAACAGATACAAACCAAACTTCCTGGAATATCCCAGTTTAGCCTTGTTTGATACCAGGGAGGAAGACATCTGCTATATATGGTTTGTGGATGAAGGAAGGTTTAGCTGATGTTGGTAATGTGTCTCAATGTATTATTCCAACAAGGTTTAATGATCAATACTTAACAAATGTTCTCTTGTAGATTAATGCCGAACTTGGTGGCTTAAATTCATTGTTGTTAGTCGAACAATCTCCTTCTAATGCTTGGATTTCCAAGGCTCTAACTATCATTCTTGGAATGGACGTTTCACATGGTATTTCTGGTCTGTAGGACCTACCCTCTACTACTACAGTAGCAGATTCTAGATAATGACCATTGATCTCTTGGTATAGGGTATTTGTAAGAACACAATCACCTCAGGTTGATATGAGAGAATAGTATAATTAGGAGAATAGTATAATTAGATAAGTACTTATTGGTCCATTTGGGCCAGAACCTTATTTCAAAAAGCTATTGTGATTCACCACGAAAATTGTGAGACTACATGATGAAGGAAAATGGAATTGTCTGAACGGTTCAAGTTCATTCCAGAGGAGAGCATACACTAGATTATGGCTAAGCTTCGACAATTTTGGTATGGAGATGTTATGGATGATACCTGAGTTGGATATCACCGTGCTCTATTGAACCATGTCAACGGCGGTGGACTGATCGTCCGTCTTAAGCGTCAATATGGGGAGAAGACTACGTTCACAAACTTTCATACTGAAAAATAGGACGTACATTATTCCAAAATCATCAATAATAGTTGAAGGCGTGATGTCTCAAAAAAAACGATGGTTATTTGTACAGTTTAGCTTAGCTATGTGAAAGACATGAAGAAATTTTAACTGCTCCATAGAGGATGTTGTTAGAGAAGAAATGATATCACAACCGATAGCATTGTAAGACGATGAATCAAATGAGGGTGGATAAATACCCTAGTTGTATTCCTGAATCTAAGAAAGATGATCCAGTAGAATATGAAAGGATTCTTAGTGTAAGATCAGAGTAGCGCAGCAGAAGTGTGATGAATCTTGAGAAACATAGACTGATTAACAACAAGAGTTACCCTAACAGAAATTTCGAGGACAAAATTTTATTTAAGGGGGGTAGATTGTAACACTCCAAAATTTTACGAGTGCGCCATGTCACAAGCGAACATAAAATAAAATATTATTTCGTAAGAAAATGAGAATTTAAAACAAAATAATAAATAATAAAAGTAATAATATTATGAGCTTTGCAAAACATAAATATTCAATAATAATAATAATAATAATAATAATAATAATAATAAACAAGTAAGAAGCAGGTTCCATTTAAATATAAATAAAAATTTATACTTTAGGAAATAAATTAGTTTGTAGCTTAATCGCACAAGTGCGATGATGCAAGTGGTTCGAAAATGAAAGCACGACGACGTAAATAATTTTAAATTGAAAATGCGACGACGCATGTGAGGCAGAAAAAAAATATTATTTGATCGAAATAAATAAATGAATAAAATAAACTAGAAAATCACATTTTGGTTAATGAAATGAAATTTAAGATGGAGTGATCGAAATGTTGTGTGAGTGACAAAAATAAATAAAGTAGTAATAAAAATATATATAAAAGATCGTGAAAAAACTATATATAAAATCTTGAAACCTGGGAAAACTTCACGAACAGAAATTAGGAAGAAAATCCAAAAATTTCTGGTAATTGTATTTTTGTAAACCTGGGGTGCTAGTGTTGGACGAGCAAGAGAAATAGGGAAAGTTCTGGAAAAATTTAGACATACTCAAAACAGAGGAACGAAAGAGGAAAAACAAGGACGTTGCTCTTTGGATTTCGTTGGTATTTGCAGCCAAGGAGTGATGGTCATACGTGACACTTGATTGAAAGAAAGAAAGAAAAAAAAAACGAAATGAAGAAACTTGTAGCCGCTGGTTTGTGAATCATGAAACAGAGGGTCTCATTGGGAAGTTTTAGTTCGTGATTTGGTGAGGTGTGTGATTCTGGAGCCGTGAATCAAGTGAACAAGATGACGGAAATTAGAGATTTTGGGGTTTCGATGGTGGCGATCAAATGAAGAAGATGACGACGGAAAGAAGAAGAACGAGCCAACTATTGTTGGTTTGGGAGATGAAGACGACGCAAAGAAGAAGGTGGAGGCCGTGCAGTTGCTGCAACCAGGTGTGAAGAAGAAGAATGTTAGTTGTCCCAATTCTCTGGTTTGGGGCGAGTTAAATCAAGGGACAGCAAGATGAAGATGGAGAAATGAGCTCAAAAACAAGAAATAAAACTCAAATTTTTGGGTTTGCAATGAGAAAACAGAGGAAGAAAAAAAGGGGTGGTGACTGGTTGGGTGATTTGGTGTTTTAAGACAATTGGTGTGTTGTTTTGATGAAGAAGAAGAGCATGAATGAAGAAGATGATAAAGCTAGTTGATGCTATATTGCTGTCCGTGAGGCTGCCGTTGGCTATTGCAACTGCTATTGAACGAAGATGAAGAGGAAGGCCTGCTATTGGATGGACCGGAATGAAAGAATGAAGAACAAGAAGAAATTTGACAATGCAAATGGGGGGTTTGTTTTGGCGGACTGAAAGTGAATGAACAAAGAAAAGGATGGAAACCATTAATGGTTTGTTTAAGTTGCTGCAGATTTGGAGTTCCGTTTGGGCATGAAATAGTGACAAAGCGATGCCTATTTATGAATACAAATTGGTGAGGTATATGTTGGATTTCTTAAATTTATTAGAAATTTAAAACTTTATTGAATATTCTAGTAGAAATATTATTTTGATGCAAGTGGATTTTGAATAGATATTGGAATATGAATATTGAAGTATATCAAAGTATAGGAAATTTGGAGTTTTGAATATTAAAAATCTAATTTTGTGTAAAGGCTAGATGCAAATAGAAAATATAAAATTTTTTTGTATTCAAATAGAAATTAATTGAATCAATTAATATTAGAGTAATTGTTATTTTAAATGAAATAGTTTAAATGAAATAGTTTAGAAATTTTATTTAATAGTTTAAATGAAATAAATTTAATATTAGAGTAATTGTTACTTTTTGAACATGAGGATTAATTGGTTTAATAAAATTGAACAAATTAATCTTTTCAATTATAATTGGCGGAATGGTTCTCCAACATATCAGTAATTTTATTTATTATTCGAAGTCTAAAATTCTTAAATTTAAAGTAGTTAAAAACATGAAAAAAAAATTAACTCCTTGAATTAAATATCTTTTATTAGAAAATATTAAAATCTTAGACTTCGAAACTAAACTTAGAACGTTTAGAAATCTTATTTTGTTCATAATTAAGTTAATTATAATATTATTAACTTATTTAAATTGCAATGATTAAGTCATTAGAAATCTAATTTTACGAAAAGACTTGTAAATAAATTATCTAAATTACAACGATGAAGTTATTAGAACTTTAATTATATGATAAAAGCTTGCAAGTAAATTATTAAAGTTGAAATTTCAAATTAAAGAAATTTAGAAAACTTAGAAACTATTTTGAATGATAATATATAAAATTTTAGAACTTAGAATAACCATAAATTAGTTGGAAGTAACATTTGAACTCCTAAATTATCTTAGAAATTATTCAAGCTTAAGAGTAATTCTATTAAGTGTTGAATTTCAAATTTATATATTTTAGCGTATCGAAGACCTCAAAGGAAAGAAGGGAGCCCTAAAGATCGGTGAAATCAGGTGGGCATGACTTTCTTGCTCATATGTATTATATAGATTTAAGATTCAAAGCATTTGTTTGAATAGTGCTAGGCTATTAGAATTTTATTAGAAAATTATTTAAAATTGTTTGGCTTATTTGAATGATGTGTGTTATATGATAAATTACTAATCCATGCGTAATTGATTCATGACATGACCTTGCATTTAGATTTACTCAATTGTGGCAGGCATAACTAGGAAAATATGCATCTAGATCCTCTTGTTATTGATGCACTCATCATGTCAACTTGCAAGCATAATTTGGATTACATTCTCTAGTGTATTGTGTGATGCTTGATGTGAGTGAAACTGTTTGCAAAACTAAAATAAGACGATGGTTTATTAAGAATCCACATACCAATATGATTGACGAGCCTGAAGCAGATTGAGGTGACATCTCCTATATGTCACTGCTTGAGATTGTCGAGCTACAAGGCGGATCGTAGGTATTTCCGATCTGAGCTGACTGTGACAACTCGAAGTCTTTGGGAGATAGTACAATGCCATAGTAAGTACTCTCTTTTAGGTTATGATAGTGATGACATGAATGATTTTAGACGGTTATTGAGACCCTCTGAGATTAGATGGGATCACAGGGAATACCGAGAAGCATCTCAACCCTCTTCTTGTCTTAGACTTCGACCAAAACTTACTGGATGTTTGAAACGCCTAGTATTTGAAAGTATTTGTAATGTTTTGGATTAGGTCTGTATAATGCATGTGATGTGTAGGATCAATTCGCTGGGCTTTTGAGCTCACTCCCACTTTATTTTTCAGGTACATAGAGACTTAGAATCTATGACTTATATTTGAAGACTCACACTTTAACTGGACACCTCATGGGGAGGTAGTTCGGGATAGGTGCTATAGGAAGTGATGTTTCGTTAATATCTTTGAAATGGTTTTTACTTATTTATTAGGTTTTAAATTCAGGTGATTAGATCTGAGAACTATTTTACATGTTTGGGATTTCTGTTTGAATACAAGTTTTAAATATTCCCGCTGCATTATTAATAAATCTTTTTGCGAAATTTGGTGAATGTCTTAAGCACTATTTTGATCTTTTGTTTAATATGAGGCATCTATCCAGACTTTGATTTGAGAACAAAATGGTTATGAACTTGACTTTGAAGAAAAGATTATGACAGAAGAAAAACTTTTAGTAGCATCTCGATTTTTGACGGGCGACGATCCACACATGAGGTAAAACGTGAACGGAGGTCCGGCCAAAAATTGGGGTGTTACAGTAATACCCAACTAAACTAAGAAAACTTTGAATTTCAGTTACTATGGTTTGTCTTGGTCAGTTGATAATAGCCTCAACCTTTGAAAAATATACCAAAATACCCTCTACACTTACCACATGACCTAAAAACTTCACTTCATCTATCAAAAACTCACATTTACTAAACTTTGCATACAACCTATGTTCTCTCAAGATCTGTAAAGTAGTCCTGAGATGTTGCTCATATTTGTTTCGAGTTTTGGAATAAATAAGAATATCATCAATGAAGATAATGATGAAGTGATCAAGATATGGTTTCAACACCCTTGGCATTAAATCAATAAATATAGCAGGTGAATTGGTTAACCAAATGGCATAACCAGAAATTCATAATGCTCATACCTTGTTCGAAAAGGTATCTTTAGGATATCCTCTTCTATAATTCTCAATTGATGATACCCTAGTCTCAAATCAATCTTTGAGAAATATTTGGTTCCAATTACTTAATCAAACAAGTCATCAACTCGAGGAAGTAGATATTTATTTTTTATAGTAAACATATTTAGCAGACGATAGTCTATACATAACCCTTGACTCCCGTCTTTCTTCTTTACAAGCAACATAGGTGCTCTCTAGGGTGACATACTTGGGGTAATAAAACATTTACTCAACAATTCTTCAAGTTGCACCTTAAATTCTTATAACTCCTTTGGTGCCATGCAATAAGGTGGAACAGAGATGGGCTTAGTTCTAAGCATCAATTCAATAATAAAATCAATCTTCTTTGTTGGAGGTATTCAAATAAGCCATCGGGAAATACATCCAAAAATTCACACACAACAAGAATTTCTGATAATTGAATATCTTGCTCTTTTTCATCTACTGTCTCTATAGAGTTGACACAATTATATATGTACATAAATTCTACATTTTTTTTTAATTCCACCTACGAGAGTAGATTGCCATAAATATGGGATACATTTTTATAGCTACTAAATCAAGTATTCAAACCAATACGAGTGTATTCAAACCAATATATATTATAAGATAATTTCCTTGTATATATTAATATGGGCATGCCTTGTTTGTAATATCCGAAAAGGCTAATCACAAATTTCAAAATCCCAATAGCATCTCAAAGAGAGCACCAACCCATCAACAAACATTCCTCGTATATAAATATTCCTTCCCACGCCATTTCCTTACCCATCACGTAAAATAATATATGTTATATAAATGTTATTTTGCCACACCATTTCCTTAACCCTAGAAAATCATTTGCTAACCCTAGCTGCACTATACATTCAACTCTTTGTTTCTCTCTTATCTACAATTTCCTGTCAACCCTTTCTAGTACATGGAGCAAGATCACAATACAACTTTTGGAGAAGAAAATTGCTAAAAGCTTACGATGAGCATTTCTTTATCCTTTTCTTTCTCTTACTTTTCTGTGTTGATCATTTACTTCGAGTTGGGAAGACTTATGACAATACCTCTTCTTTTGTAACATCCTGATCCCTGGATCCTGTTTCTCGCACGCTACTAGCTAGTCATTTTCATCTTTCATCTCGAGATGAAATGTAAACTAGTCGCGGTTGCTCCCGCATCTATATACCTGGAGACTAGGATTGCTACTCTATGTTCTTTTCCTTCTTTCTCATACCACCCCAATACATATCAGAATGCAAAAACATAAACAACATTATTAAGCAAGAATAAACATAGTGTAACACCCCAACCCCCGTATTTCTTAAGCAGTGTACATTGCCACTGTTCTCTTGACAGTGGGCTTACAAAATGGTGAGTCGGGCCGGTGCTACATTACAAGTGACACACACTTATTTTTTCTTTTTAATATCTCATGCCTTTGTACAAAAATTCAATAATACAAAACTTTCAATAAAATCAAGCCAAATTAAAAGAGATAAAAAAATTCAAACTATTTTATTCATAATAGAAATTGAGAGTACTAAACTCTTAAAAAAAACTAATAATTACAGAAGTCTTCAAAGTACTTTTTAGTATAAAAGCATAAAAGCTATGGGCAACATGCCCTAAAAATTCAAAAAAAAAATTATAATACTGTAGACACTTTCTAAGAACTATCTATAATCAACTACTTCATGGGTTCATGTCCCTGAAAAATAAGAAAGGAAGCAGTGAGCACATAGCCCAGTGGATCCTTTTCGAACAACCATCTTTCATATTAAAATTCATAACACAATCATAATTCAAACACTTGCAATCATTAGGAGTTTCAAATAACAATTTGTTTAAGTCGAGTCTAAGACCAAAAGGGCCTTTAATCCCTTGATGTTCTTTACTAAGTAAATAGGGCCCACTCAACATGAACCCGTTAGTGGCACATGTCGGCATCAACCCCTTATACATGGTGACCCACCAGTGGTACACAACCCTCAAGTACTTATGTCTGAAAACCATATGACCTAATTCATATGAAAAGAACATCCATAGTGTCGCCATGACCACTATGATGGTACGTGGTTATTATCTTCATCGTTTTTGTTTAATGCTCATATTAAGATAAAATAAATTTTAGAATATGAAATCAAACTAAAATTCAGAACATACAAAATCAATTCATGAAACACTCATAAAACATGCATCATACTTTAATTTAAAAGCTTAAGCATGATACTACATGGCAGGGATGATATGATTGCTCAAATATGAATCAAAACTGAAATATTGAAATAAACCTTAAAAATTCTTGAATTGAAGTTGAAAATCTTTAAATTCAGTGAAAACCATACAAACAATGATCATGCCATGAATTTAAATAAGAACAGAAGGGTGTTCTAGAAATCACTTCCACCTTGTGATGCTTTTCTTTAGAAATTCCGACAGCAATTCCTCCATGTACTAGTGCCCACCAAGATCACCCAACTTAATTCCCCAAATTGAGAGAAGAACTTCTCACACACACAAAAAGAGAAGATGGGAGGTGCCAAGAAGAAGACTTTGAGAAAAGAAGAAGACTTTGAGAAAAGAAGAGGAACATTCAACTCTTATTTTTTTGGAATGAATGAAATTATGAGCCTAAGGGGTTTATATAGATTTTCCAAGGGAAGAAAATAGAAAGTTTTGTATCCATCTATGAATAAAACACTCTAATTCTACCATATTTCTTAGATTCTAATTTTTGGAGCAAAATAAGTATTTTTTTGGATTTTTCTGGATTTTAGAAATATTTTTCAAAATTAAAAACTATTTTTTTCAGATTTTTCGGATTTAATTTTTTATTTTTTGTAATTTTAAAGTATTTTTTATAATTTATTTTTTGGATTTAATATGGTTCCTCAGATTTTCCTCGAGACACACGTTCGAATCTGATCAAAACCGTTGGATTAATCTCTGATAAATCAACAGAATTCGGATTTTTTATCACATCTGTTGGATTTCCTCGAACGCATCAACGATCGTGATCTTAATTAAAACGACTTTGATCTGAACCGTCCGATGATCCTCGAGCGCAGCACTGTTCACAATTATATAACGCGGCTTTGATTTGGTCCATCAGATGGTCCTCGAGCGCAACATTTTTTGCGATCTCTCAATGCGATTTCGATCTCGACCGTTGATGATCCTCGATCACGGTGTGCGGATCTGATTTTGCGATCAACGAATCTTGTTCTGGCCACTTGATCTTCCTCGAGTCACGTACTTGGATCTCTGGCCATTCGATCATGATGATCCAGTGCTCTCATGTGTATTTACGATTCTGATGGTGGCCGTCAGATCATGATTTAGATTCTAGATTTACGGTTCACAGTATTTTGAGTTTGTTTTTGATTTTTCAACCGAATTTCTTGCTTTCTTTTCAGATTTTTTTTCTAAATCTTGATCTCAATTGACTTTCTAATCTTGTTTTTATCAAAGTAGCACATATCCTTGTATTTTTGGCTATGATATCCCATTTTATGCATTATAATCATATTTTTCTTCCAAAAATTTGTTAAATTGATTTTTATCCCTCATTTGGATAACTAGGACTTGCTAAAATTCACATTCGTCAATTCTGTATAATTTTCTAAGTAAAAATAAAAATTTCATATGAATTTTTTGAGATGTTACAACCTACCTTCCTTAGAAAAAATTTTTCCTCGAAATTTGTACACATTTAGAAATTCCTTGTGAACAGATGCGGGTACTTGGTTTTCATTTCACTTTCGAGTTCCCACGTTGCTTCTTCTATCCCATGATGTTTCCACAACACCTTCACTAATGGGATATCTTTTGTTCTTAGATTTTGTACCTTGTGGTCAAGGATTCTGACCGCTATTTCCTCGTAGGTAGCATCATCTTGAATATTCACTTCCTCCCAGTAATTTCGATATAGATCTTATTCAGGCACCCATGATGTCTGGGCACCCCCACCATATCTATCCCTCGACCATTGAGGTAGTTGAACAGCTACCCAAATATCTCCCATTACCCAACTCCATTTCTGTACCAAATAGGACTGGTAAGCTGAATGGCACAATACATTATAGTACGGGACTTGACTAAACATCACGGAACGTTCATGTACTCCACTCTACTCCACTCAACTGGTCAACACGCTCAAAATCGCTCTGGTCACCTTCACAATCTATTTTCTATCTCAGATTGGTACCCCCTCCGCTCTGGTACCCGGCTAAGGTCCCGCCCCGGATCAGATCCGCAAAATCCACTTAGGGCCAGCCAGATGGATATACCAATGTTAATGGGTCTCGGCCAGAAAACTAGTAGCAGAGGAAGATGCAGGCCATCTAAGGACGGTGGACGGTAACATGGTTGGGTGTTATCCCATACCACGGGGGTGCAGAAAGACCTGCGATGGTTATGCGCTGCCTACTCTCTTTTATATGATGGGTCAACCGTTAGGGTCACTTGGGTCTTGGCCCGCTTTTGCGCTTTGTCACCATTTGGTGATTCAGTTTTGCGCACAACGGACGTATGGGACCTTTGGTTTCAAGGATTATGCTCTTCTCGGTGATGACGTGTGCATCGCTGATGATAAGATGGCGAAAGAATTGTATTCCCTTATATGCGCGTTAGGAGTCAAGATTGCCTGGGAAAAATCCTGGGTCTCCTATACGGGCGCATTTGAGATGGCTAAGTTATGGTCGACAAAGGGAATGTGAATGTGGACCTCAGTCCTATTTCCGCTAAGTCTATTCGATCAGTGTTTGTGTCGTCTTCGTGTTACTTGACTACCTTCCTGGGTTTCGGAGTACCGTCCTGTACGGCGGTCTTAGACCTTTCGCATACTAGGTGCGGGTTCTCGGGTGCTATCCCGGTGTACTCGGCCCGGGAGATGGTTTCGTCATGCGGTTATTCAGACGTCGCCAATAGGTAGTTTTCCTCTTCCTTTTCGTATTTGATTTGGTTAGGCTATCCTTCTCTATCCGATAACCGGGAGGATTAGGCAGTTTCTAGTGGATTCGGAGCCCTTCCAGAGTCTCTCTCCACTCGAGAAGTGGCCTGAAAGGATGAATGAATACCTGCACGATGCGTATGAGTCGACTGTGATTCGACCTTGGGTTGAGTTATGGTTAGCTCATATGCGGGATTTCTACTTATTACAGATCCAAGATCCAGAGGGCATTAGCCCATGGTTGGAAAACTTGGATATCCCTACTATAGATTCGATTTCGAGCACGACCTAAGAACTCGTCTCGGTCTGCTTTGATATAAAAGATGTACGACCCTGCTTCAAAACGTAAGGTATGTCGAATCGCTTGACCACACTACATCTGAAGAATGAAAGCAAGCGTCACTGATAGAGTGTAGTTCCGTCAGGGGGGCTGGTGGCCCCCGGTGCAACTGAGACTCATGTTTGTTAAAGAGGCACTTTATTGTCTAGGTGTTATGCTTGTTTACTAGTTCAAAGTCTGGGTTCTTTGATCCATTCTTCGGAATGAAAACACTCCAAAGGGAGCATCATTACTGGCAGAAGTCTCCTTCTGTATAGTAATGACTACTTCCGTCCTCCTCAGGTGACAAACCAGAATGGATATCGGTGAACCAAACCGATCGCCACGCCTCCAGGTTGAGTAAACCCTCAACAGAGAGGAATTCCCTGCTCGTAGGTTTAGCAGGGCCTAACGTCAACGAATGGGCTTGTGGCTCACCGGGACGCTAAACCGGTCTGTCATAAGTGACCGAAAGGGCCCTGTATGTTCTGCTTTCCTAGGGAGCATCGCATTCAGGTCGTTCTGTTGGCAACTGCCGTTCAGGCGGGACAAGGGACAGTTTATTGTCTCCCTCGTACCCATCAAAATTGGAAGGTTGTCAGCATCGGACCTTCTTGCAGTTCTACTACTAGATGATTCATCACCATTTAGTAGTGGGTTCCTCAATGGATCACATACTGTGAGGAGGCTAGTGGACTCACAGTTAGCTCAGCGTGGCTGCTGATGCTAGACCGGCTTATGCTCGCCGTCAAGCATTATAGGGAGGAAGAAAGGGGAGCTAAAAGTCTGTCGGTTTCGATACCGGCAGTGATTACACTTGTCTGCTGACAAGCGGGAGTTGGTTAGGAGCCAACTGTTTGCGTGGGGTCTCACTATGTAACCTCTAGGCTGTATAGCATAGCGGGCTGCTATTGCTAGGTAGTCTGTTTGTCTACGTAGCTTTTGCAGAGCTATTTGTACACAGCAGCCCCTGACTACACTACATGAAATACGATTCACGCGGTTCGTTACCAGCAGTCTAAGTTTGATAGTTGAGATCCTCCCGCTTCTAGCTGATCACCCCATGTTATGTCTGTATAGATTGACAACCTATACAGGCCAGGAAGCCCCAACCCAAGATTATGGGAGCCTTACCGGCGGGTAGGCGGATACGAGTGACCATAAGGCTTTAGGTGCAACTGAGCACTCAAGTCGGCGACTTAAACCGGCCCTAGGTCGTGGGGTGTCGTCGCACTAGAATCGTCAGTACGGATTCGCAACCCCATTGGTCAATATGCGTTCAACCCAAAAGAACTCCTATGATCACAAGGCAGGAGGGAGACCTATCAAAAAAATGGGAAATCCTACTTTAGTAATGCCAATCAATCCAATCCTTGTCTCTAGTGCTCCCTGCATCCATAAAAGCCTGGTGGGCCCTACCTGTCAAATCCACCTATGCCGGCAGGGAATTGCTCTACTATTATCGGTGCTTACTCCGGTCACCCTCAGGGGAAGGGCTGTTCGAGACAGCCTATTAGAGTAGATTATTGCATGACGATTCCTTGGGGGTGGGCGGAAGGCAAACTCCAGGCGACCAGAAAGAAATGCCTTCTCAGGTGCATTTTTCAGCATCTCCGGGGGAAAAACCCTGTTGATGCATTCTAGTTCAATCTCCTAGAAGGGTCTGCCTCTCCTAAAGCACCTCCTTAGTCGACTTATCTACTACCCTAGATTTAGAATTCCGTTCCACTTCGGTCTCTTCTTTAGTGTAGTGAGAGGCCTTGACTACACGTAATGAGACTGAGTTCCGTCAAGGAAAGTAGCCTTCTCAGTCTCAAAAGACACCCGCCTGGCTGCGGCGAGTCAGCTAGGAAAGAAACCCGCGCTTCAGAAAGATAGACAGAATTCACGCGAGGAAGGTGAAAGAAAAGAGAGAAAAATCCCTAAGGGTATCCACGTACGAGACTTAGGCAGCTTCACCGTACGTAGACCTCAAAGCTCGTGGGCGGAGACAAGAAAGAGAAAAGAAATAGGTAGAAGCCTGACTACACGTTTCAATAGGCACGGTCCGGATTTGACGGAACTACATATGATCTAAGTGCACTCCATCTTTCCTATGATCTCCAGAGGGATGGGAGCACATCCCCTTGTCTTGTGAAAGCAAAACAACTCAAAGGCATACGATTCGGTAACGAATCATATAAGGGACTTCTCTAACATCAACCATCTACCTTGATTTTGAAGTTTACACATACTTTAGCATGCAAACCGGAAATCAAATGACAATTAGATAGAGCCTTTCGACCTCAAAACAGAGATGTCAACCAGCTCTATCTTTCATCCATTTTCCGTCTTCACCTCCATAAAACCCTGACCCCGCTTTCACTTTAGAGGATAACAGTGTGCGATATAGCTTTCTCAATTGGAACCAACCTCAGGAAGAAGCTATTAACATGATCCTGATCCCTCTCCTCTCCATATATTTTTTTAAACCAACAATCTACGGATTGAGCGGCCCTATTAGTATAGTAAAGGCGAAAGCCGTTGCCTAGTTTTGAAGCTCGTTGCGCGCCTTATTATTAGACTGGGCTGTAGTTTGATTGCAGCTTCAAAACCACAGGTATGTCGAATCGCTTGACCACACTACATCTGAAGAATCCTGACTTATGTATCATGTAGTGTAGTCAAGGCACGGTCCGGAACCTAAGAGTCCCAACTTCGGCGATAATAGACACAAAAACCCGTATAGGCGGCGGGACGCCTTGTCCACTCCTCATCTCTACGCTTCCTGGTGCGCAGGTGAAAAGTGGGGATGGGTGATGGAAGGTCTTCCCATCACTGGAGTAGCGCGCGCGTTCCTGGTTGATACCAAAGCCGTACGCGCACTAGCTCTTAACGAAGCCAATCTCCTTTGTTTTCATTTCGTTCTGTTATCTATGAAAAAAGTAGACGAATCAGTTCATTCTTTTGGTTTCTTACTTATTCGTTACTTAACTAAAGTGAAAGAAAGAGGAAGGTTGCCCGTACCTTTAAGTCTTCGTCGTCGTCCTACGAAGCTTTATCTTTTTGTTTCCGTTCCGTCATCGTTCCATTACCTTATTCGAAAAGTGGACGAATCGCTCTCTATGATAAAAGTCAACTTTTCTTTTTCATTGCCTATATGTTGCGTATGCGGAAAACGAGAGTCCTTACTCTTCTTTCTCTTGACTGAGCCATCGGTTCCGTTCTGTTCTCTCTCTCTACCTCTTCTTTTTTACCTAACTTCAAAATGCTTTATGCCCGGCCATACCAACATGGGAAACCTAGCTTCCCTCCCTTTGAAGTGCATTTATCAGCTCCCCGAGTCACTAGAAAGAGGGTGAAAGGCCCACCACTTTTTCATTCATGGCCTATTGATTTGTTTGATTGATCTCCCTCATTCGACCTGAGGCAAAAGAGAAGTCATACAAAGAAAGGTTCTTTCATGCAATGCATAACGGGCGGGCCTCCTATGGATTCCTCAAACTCAATGAAATCCGGGGGGGATATGAGGAAGGCCGGCTTTATATATGCGGATTCAAAAAGGAAAAGGATCCAACCATATCTTTCGATGACGAGGCCGATAAATTGATATTACGCGATCGTTACTGTCCATCTTTATCAGCCAACTCCCCTGTTTCCATCTTTCAGAGTCCCATAGCTTTTGAGCGCTACGCTAATCTGGAAGGCGCCCCCTAATGAGGGATTTGAGATAATTGGGGTTCTTATGAACCTCCTCAACGCATTCGCGGAGGCTTTCAGTATCCATTGTCGAGATCTCAAGACCGCTCGACATAATGTCGTTGGTAACATCTGAGTATACTTTTCTCATTTCCGGAAAATACACGGAAAGCCTCCTTTTCCATGGCTTCCGTTCACAATGTGAACGAACTAGCTCACGAATGTGAGTGTTTAAATGAGTTAAGAGTGCCTCCCGTTCGGCATCGGGGTGGGGAACCTCCGCAGGTTCTGGCGCCTGCGGGGGCGCCTCGTGAGCCGCCCCCGGTTCTGGAGCTGGAGCCTGCGGGGGCGCCTCAAGGGCCCCTCCCTCATGGGCATTCTCGGGTGGGTGGTTATGAATGTTAGGCTGGACTTCCCCAGCAGGCCGCAGGAATTCTTGTACCATCTCCCATAATTCATTCATTTCATTATCCAATTCACATCACACTTTAAATGAGCACTGTGAACTATCCGCTTCAAAGAAAAGGATAGTCAAAAGAACAAAAAAGAACGTAACCCGAGTCTTTCGTCCGTTTATTCCTTCGTTGGGCTCGGGTCGGTAGCAGTCGTGGTAAGATGTCCCGAAGCCCGACTATCGGATTTGAGTTAGACCACCGATGCCAGCTCAGTTACCAGAAGCACTAGAGAGAGAGAGAGACGGCCTTCGTTTTACCGCTTCTCCATCGCCCTACCCGCTGAACACTAACTATAACGTGTTCATCCTATATATCATAACCATCGTTTTACCGAGAGCTTGATAGTCTCGGCTTGGGAACGCGAGGTGGGAGGACAGAAGGTTGTTAGCCCCGCGCCAGGGATTTTGCTATTTCCCGCCTCGACTTCGCGAATGAAAGAAGGGCAATAGCCGAGCCCACACGCTCTATGCCTTTCCCCGGGCAATGAAGCTCGTACCCCTTGTGCCCAGAGGTTCCCGGGGCTTGTGTTAAGCATATGTTTGATTGCTTTTTCGAGCGTTGATACACCAAGTATCAACCTCCGCCGGCGTCTTAGACAACTGAGCCACCGCTCTTCGGGTCGTTGAGGGGGACAAATCCTTAACCCAGCTTCAGAGGAGCAACCTTGTAAGACTCGAAACAGACTCCTCAGTCAGCTGACCTTCCATTTCGAAGAGTAGAGCGGAAGAACCTCGTAACGGCGGAGAAGGGTTTCGCCGGGGGCGGGGTAGTGCCTATTTAGTTTAGTTCTTTTTCCATTTTCGTACTCAAAAACGAAAGTTGACTTAGCCCACCTTATTATACGATTGGGTTGGGTCTTCGTCCGCTCCCACTTGACTTGTATTAGTAGGGCGAGTGCCTCCGTCAAGTATATTGCTACTAGTGCAATATGCTAATCATTCTACGGAAAATAGCCGGCCTGGGTAAGAACTACATATCAAGTCGAAGAGGAGAGGCCGGAATGTTCAAATAAGAAGGCCCAGACCCCCGAGCGAGGAGGCTGAGGCCATGGACGAGGATGATAAAGGAACAATGACTCTCAGGGGCAGCAAAGAGGCCCGATTGAGCGCGGGACGTAGATGGACGTTCGATTGATTTTACAATGCAGAAAGTGTTCGCTATGGGGCCACTTTGAAAGGGATTGTACCGAGTCGAAGACCCCTAAGCTGATGCGCGGATCATGCGGGCCGGGTGATCACCGAGAAGAGCCCGAAACACGAAATTAACAGAGTCTCACCAGACGAGGAGGGATCAGAAAGGCGCCGGTAAAGGCGATCGAGACCAGGAGGCATCGCCCTCTCCGAGAGAAGAGTTTAGGAATTTGCAAAAGCAAGTAAGACGTGAAGAACGCGGAGCGCGGGAAGCGCAGAGGAGAAGAGAGAGCGAATCAGCAAAAGATGTTGAAGTATCCGTATCCTCCGCCTGTGCAGACTCGACCATAGAAAGCCAGGCTGAGACGCCTGATAAAGATAATCAGCAAAAGATGTTGAAGTATCCGTATCCTCCGCCTGTGCAGACTCGACCATAGAAAGCCAGGCTGAGACGCCTGATAAAGAACAGAGTTATGAATAGAAGGAACAATCAAAAATGATCGGGAAGCCGGTGCTTAAAGTAAAGTGAAGGGGCCCGTTGAGAGATTTGATCTCTCTCGCGCCTAACTTGCTCCCTGATAAGGCGGAGAATATAGCGAGGAAGGGAGCTCTTTGTCACGGTCCGATTTTTCACGCAGCGGACTGACCGTGCGGCGCCCCAGCCAAGCATGGCCAAGGCCAGCCTGAACACCACTCTAGGCCCTTTCCGACCCTTAGTGCCTCAACCCCTCGATGATGCGCCGGCAGAGAACACTCCCCGCTCCCGCTCGGGGCTCCGACCACCAAGTCCCTTTAGGTAAGTCGGCCTACACGTCGCTTCCCAGGAGATGAAATCCACTCGCCCAACTGTAGGATTCTCACTGTCGTCTAGGCGTCCATGCGCGCACCCCCTTTGTGCCGCTAGCCATCGACCTGGCCAGCTATCCATATGAGTACAACCTTGGGTCATCCAAGCAACCATCGAATAGCACCCACACACGGAGGCTACACAACCCGACGTACTGAAGGCA